>CAMPDV010006105.1:0-28839 GCA_946699065.1 Loxodes magnus | reverse complement strand
ATAATTGAAGAAGTGTAGATTATAATAAAAAGATATATTTAATAGGTGGAAAAATTAATGATTAAGCTGCAAATATTGCATGATAAGTAGAATATAATGGAGAATGCTTGTAGTTGAGTAATTTAAATATCGAAAGAAGTAGTGCTGGTGTAGCAGCAGCTAAAGGAGTTATTTTCGCAGTTGGTGGAAAAGGAATAAGTAATTAATTATTGAATTAAGTAGAATGCTTGAAACTAGAAAATTAAATTAGTTGAACATTTTGCTATCAATTACCTTATGGAATTCATGACTAAAGGCTTGTAACTGACAAATAGTAAGAAAATATATATTATTTTGAAGGAAATAGACAAGGAATTTAATTCATAAGCAAGATTTTAAAGTACAATATACTACGAGATTAATAAAATAACTTGGATCTAAATTTACCTTAAGGTTTGCCAAATATTGCGGCATGTTTAGAACCTATACTAATATTTGGAGGAAATCATAAGAATTAAAAACAGTAAAATAAAATATATAAAAGAGAAAACTAAGAATGATAATAAGGTATACTGCCAGAAGTATGTAACTGCTTATCAGAATCAAAGATAAATAAAAAATTTTCTTATGCTTTTATGTGGTCATAGAAATAGGAAGATTTTTAACTGCTGATAAAAGTAAATTAATAATTTAAAAGCTGAAATATTAAAAAGAGTACAAGGATGAGAGTATAAATTTAAAGTTCTAAAAATATTATTAATATGATTAATAATTAACATCAGTTATAATAATTATAAAAATTAAATTTAATATATTATTAACTTTAATAATAACATCAATAAGTTTGAAGCTAAAACCAGTTTTATTGCTCTAGATCATAGATCGAAGTCTTATTTTATATATATCATAAATCATAAAAATATTTAATTATTATGGTTTATTCTTTTAGTCGAATTTCAAGTTTAAAATGAGTTTATTAATGGTTTAAATTTTTATAGCTCTGGTATAAAATATTAAAATTAAATATCAATGCTTCACTGAAAAAAAAATGCCGATATTGTTACTTTATATTATGATATATTTAATAGGATAGATAATATATAAATATTATAGAAATCTATAAATCGATATTAATTGAGAGATACTATAAAAGTGAAAAGTTTACTTATTCTGCACTTTTAATTTCGTTGAAATTATTTTAATTCTCTGATAATAAAATTAGCTTTTTATTAATATTTTTTAATTTTTATCTGATTTTTTTAAATATATAAATAAAATTTTAAATATTAAAGATTATCAAATTTTGCTTTGTTTTTTCGATGGAACCTACGCTTTAATTTAGGAGGTTACTTTAATGAAATATGCTCAGTAAATTTAATCTCCACTTAAACGCTAAAAATCAATTATAGTACCAAAGATGAATTATGGTTACTCGGAAGCTTTTCTTTTTGCAAAAAGTGCTTGCAGCTTAATGTTCTCCAAGGCAGTATGGGAGCAAAAACAGAAATATTATAAATACAGAAGCAAGATTATGAGGTATCAAAAAAGAACTATAAATAGTATAGCATATGAATGAAAGAAAAATATATCAGTGAATAATTGTAGCACTATTATTATAAAAAGACCTTATAATGTACTTAAGAACAAAAGAAGCTGATGGAAGAAGAGCTTAATTAACTAGGAAGAAGATGGGATGAATGTGGTAAATCAAGAAAGAAACATAAAATTTTACTAAAAATAAAATAGCTGTTAGTGTTTAAATCTATAATTATAGGGACTTATTAATTTATTATTATTATATAAAGAAATAAAAAGTTTTATTGATTTTGTTGTTTAATTTTATTAAAAAAATAAAATCTTATAAATAATTTATAAATATGATTATAGAACGACTAGTCCCTCGTTGGAGTGCAGTTCTTTCAATATTTATATCTGATATTAAAAAAATGTTCTCGTACTTCTTATTAAAATTATAGCTGTACAACGAGTCACGTCAGCTTCTAAATGGAGAATAGACTTATTAAAAATTATTCTTGATTCTTGAACCAAATGCTCTAATCTTTTTGAATAAGATCCAAATAAGAATTAGTAATTAAGTTATTAGCTGGCCCGTCAATCAAACGTTCATACTGCTAACGAGAGCCCTTGGGTAAGTTTGATTTATCTCTTCAAAGTTCGTCAACCCTTCTCCATGGTGGCATCAAGTGTGAGATTACTCGAAATCCAATATACACTAGTTCAGATTACCTACTAATTCTCTCAAACGAGGCTGACATCCAGATTTTTATATAAATAAATAAATTTGATTATAGAGCGCGTAGCACTCTCGTTGGTGCGCAGCTCTTTAAAAAATGTTTCATACTGACAAGAATGTTTGTTACTGATAAAATTATCAGATACTGATAAACATTGTTCAATACTGGTATAATTTCAGAATACTCGTAATCTTTAATACTTGTTGGAGGTTCAAAGACATGGCAGGGTTGCGTCTCATTGTATAACCAAAGCAGAGGACGACTTGTGTCAATTATGGGTACTTAAATTCCCCACCTCTAATAAAGCTCGTAAAAATAATTTCCTTTTATTTCCAGAATTACAAACTGAAATAAGCCAGTGCCGAAGGTCAAATTAACAGATGTCTCTAGGCCAAACCAAAGCAGAGGAAGACATAAAGTCGATTATGGGTACTTAACTTCCCTAACCTCTGATGAAGATGTCCCTTGTTGTTCACCTTCGAACAACTATGGCGGTTTTTACAAATATAATAATATAATATAATTGATTTAATTTTTCTCTGTTTTGGGGACTTTCTACACTATCAGGAAGACAGCAGTTTATGCTCCTTGCTGTTAAATAAAAAAGTTGGGACGACCAATTTTAGCGAGATTGGGAAATCGGATTGCTCCAGGTTTTCTTTCATTTTACTTGCAGTCTTGATCTTGTTATTTTCATTTTAATTTTGTATGTTGAACCGTTTGAACTACAATAAATTTTTTTAATTCATGGCTACTTCTTTTTTCTTCTTTTATTATTCTTGGATCCAATATTTTCTTTATTTCTGATAGAATTTCTAACATTTCCAATAATTATGTCATAAATTTCCAAGTGGGAGCATTTCTCTTGGTTTTTAGTAATTTTTCTTATCGAGTTTGCTATTCTTTGGTTTCGATCTCAATTTGACAGCTTCTGTTATACTTCACTCTGTTCTTGATACTTTATCTTCTTATTTTTTAACTTTTACTGTCAATTAGGTAATTTATCTGGTTTAATCTTGCTGGAAATTCTAGAAGTCTTTCATTTCCCTTTCTTAAGTCATTAATAAAATCTCATTTTATTCCTCATTTTGCTCATTCTGTTCCAATTTTAGAATGAGCTTTTTATTTAAAACCTTCAGTTTTTAAACTTCTTCTTAAAGTTGAAAACCATAAGCACAAGCTGGTCAATGTATACTTTCTCTTTTACAAAGTCGAATTCATGGACTGTTTGATGCATGAAAATTTCTTGTTATTTCCTTGGCTTTTCAGCTGTAGTTGGAGTTTAAGGAATCTGCTTTTGTCTTTTCCCTGTCTTTATGAATTATTTTGTTTATTTTTATTAAGAAGAGGATTAGTTATGAGTTAACGTAGTAAGAGAAGTTGTTTCATGTTTTCTTTCCTACTCTGAGGAATTAGTTTTAAAAAAAATTTTGAATTTAAGCATTTTTTTAATTGAATAAAATTTTGATAAACCGAATAAAAAAGAAAATTATATATAATTTATTATATAAACATTAATTTATGCAAATTAAATATTAAATTCATAATAAAATGTAAATTGAACAAAAGTGTAGTTCTTGTTAAATTGACTTCGATGATGAACTTGGAATTCCTTTTCTGCTACCCTGTAATCATTCAATCTGTTAACCTTGCTTAACTGGAGATTTTAGAAGATAGAATCAAAACAAATGTTCTATATGCTAGAAAGTATCAAATATTCATCCTAGTAAATTACTTAAAAATGAATAAATTATTTAAAAAATACAGTAAGGAACATAAAAATTATAACAGATAGCAACTATTTTAGAGTCTCTACGTTTTTATAAGCTTAATTTAAAGTAGATAATGTAGAAAATGATTTAATCATAGTCTTCATTTATTTTTGAAGTCATAAGTCTCATTAATAAAAGTTAGTTTGCTTTAAAGAATTAAATATTTATTGATATTTCTTTAAAGGTGCATGAGATGAATCACTTGATAAAAGTATTGGAATAATATAAAGAGTAGAAAAGTTTCAAGCAAATAGAAATTTTAGAAGAGAAATAATATTATTAACTAGAGTAAATTTTAAAATAACTATAACATAAAGGAAATTAATAAATATAGAATTTAGAAAAATAAAAAGAAATTATTTTATATTCAATAAAAGAGCTATTTTCATTATCAGCTAATTAGGAAGTAGAAGAATTTAAGTAAACTGTGGATAGATTTATTTAAGTCAAGCAAATTTAGGAATAACAAGCAAATAAGCAAATGTAAAAAAATAAAAATATAATTTATTAATATGATGAATCAAAATTTATTCATTACTTTTGAGGTAATAGTTAAAATCTTCATTTATTTGATGTAAAAACAGAATAATACAAGTTAGTGAAAATATAATAATAGATTCCATTACATTGAAGAAGTATAGATTATAATAATAAAATATATTTAGTAGGTGGAAAAATTAATGATTAAGTTGTAAATACTGTATGGTAATTAGATTATAATGGAAAATGCTAATAGTTAAGCAATTTAAATATAGAAAGAAGTAGTGGTGGCGTAGCAGCTGCTTAAGGAATGATTTTCGCAGTTGGTGGTGTCGGCAAAAGTAATAAAGTATTAAATTCAGTAGAATGTTTGAAACTTGAAAACTAAAATAATTGAAAATTTTGTTAACAATTACCATATGGAATTGGCCAATAAAATCTTGTAACTGACAAATAATAAGAAAATATTTATTCTTTTGGAGGAATTAAGTAAGAATATTAATTTTAAAATTCAATTTTAAAATACATTATATAAAGAGATGAGTGAATTAATTTTGATTTTAATTTACCTTAAAATTTATCAAATATAGCAGTATTTTTAGAACCTATGTTAATTTTTGGAGGTAATTATGAACATAATAAATAATAAAATAAAATATATAAAAGAAAAAACTAAGAATGATTATAAGGTAATCTACCAGAAATATGTAATTGTGTATCGGAAGTTAAATAAAATAAAAATTTTGCTTATGCTTTTATGTGGTCATAAAACTAAAAAGATTTTTTATTGCCGATGAAAGTAAATATAAATACATTAGAAGCTGAAATAATAAGAAAAGTACAAGGATGAATTTTTAGATTAAAATTTTATTTAATATTATCTTTTTTATCTTAAAATATTTTTCTTAAAATGATTAATATTTTTAAATACTTATTTCTTAAATTTAAGATATATTAATTATAAATCATCAAAAACTTTTTTACTGATTCTTAAAAGAAAAAACTATAATTAATTTTATAGTTTAGATAATATTTTACTTTTTATATAATTCTAACAATATCCAATTATAATTAATAAAGTTTATATAAATTTGCATAATTATAAAAAGAAAAAGAAATTTATTTTTATATATATTTGTGAATATTAATTCAAATTAATTTCATTTTAAAATTGGTTTAGTAACTTATTTTATTTTTATTTATGTTACATGTTTAAAATAAAATAGTAAACATTTTTAACTAAAATCACTTATTAAATTTTAGCATTAAAATTTTATATAATGAAAATTATTTATAAGCTTCAAATTTTAATTTTCTTTTATTTTTACTTTCTAAATTTAAGTTTATAACTAAAAGTATTTTTTGAGTCTTAAATGCAAGAATTATTCCCTTAAATTAAAGACGCCAGTAAATGAATTTTAAATCTTGTCTTGTTCTAATCCTTTTCCAATTGCTTTTATTTTCTTCTCATCTTTTGCTTCTTCCATTTTTACTTTCTCCATTTCTAATACCTCAAATCTTCTTAACATTAGTTTCATGTGAAATATTATCTTTTGTAAATCTAAGCACTCCAATTAAAGCCTTGAAAATGAGTTTATATCCTTAATCATATGGTATAAGATGCTTTAAGCCATATTTCTAATCTTTCTTGATAGTCATTCTTTATATTAGAATAGTATATATATTTAAATATGTGTTCAATCGCCTCATTCTCTCCACAAATACAATGGGGATTATCAAAAGAATAATGAATCTTGAAAATCCTTCCGAAATATTTAGTATTATATTCTAAGTTTTTATATAGTAATTATTTATTTTCTATACTATTTAGTTAATTTTGTGTAAGAAATTGAGGGAATTGTTAAAGATTGCTAAATTACTGAATATAAAATTTCTATCTGTTACATTCTTCTAAATTTTAAATAACTGTATAATAAAAAATATGTTATGATTTATCTCTTATATGGTTAGTAAAGGCTTTAAGACTGGAATATTCTAGTAATTCTGCAGATCAATGTTGTAAAGATCGGATAATTGCTACACTTAATCGAAGTATTAAAATCCTTATTTCCATATATTGATAAAAAGAGAGCCTATTACTGGTCTTGGAAAATAAATGCTTTTTTATTTAATTTTGGAATGATTAACTAAAATAAGTAAAAATGCTTCCAATTTACAAAAAAATATCTAGGAGTGATTGAAAGAATTGAAGACCAATTATACTCATGAATATAATTAAAAAAATAAATGATAAAATATTAGCTTAAAGAATATATAATTATATTTACGAACATAAAATTATCGCCTCACATAATAAGGATTTTTAAAGAGTAGAAAAAAATATATCAAGTTTGAACTTTACAGTCATTTATAGATTTAAATACAAGGTGGGGAAAATCGCAGGATCTACTTACAATCATTAAAGATGTAGAAAAGATGTTTAAAACTATTAACAGAAGACTATTTTTTCATCATTTACATAGAATAAAAATAACTCCCGCCCTAATAAAATGCTTTAATCATTTTATCATAATATAGATATTAGATTCATTTTAGATGCTACACTTTCAAGTAATTTATAAATAATAATAATAAATAAAGATAATTATAGAGCGCGTAGTACCTGTTGGCGCGCAGCTCTTTCAGCTTTTATAATTAATATTTAAAAAAGTGTTCTCATACTCCTCGAAATTATTATAGCTGTCCAATGAGCCACGTTAACTTCTCCAAATGGGAAGTTTACCTATTTAAGATTATTTTCGAATCTCGAACCAAATAATCTAGTCTTTAATAAGATCCAAATAAGAATTAGTAATTAAATTATTAGTAGGCCAGTCAGTCAAATGTTTCTACTGTTAGTGAGAACCCTCGGGCAAGTTAGGTTTGTCTCTTCCTAGCTTGTCCACTCTTATCTGTGGTGGCATCTAGTGGAAGATTATTTTCAATGCAGTATACGCCAGATTTCCAACTAGTTCTCCTGAGCCTATTAATTTTATTATATAATATAGTAATGGAATATTGTAAGGAAGTTCACATAATATAGTTCTAGCTATTATCTTCTATGATATTGTTATCAGGTATTTAAAAACCTTTTAAAAACGATTTTTCTTTAAAATCTATGAACATGTAATTGTTATAAAGGTTTGGGCAGATTATTTTTTACTGATTTCTAATAAAGTTCATATGAATTTATTGATCAAAATAACATTTAAAGTGTTTGGATCAATAAAATTAAACATTAATGTTAGTAAGTGCAGTATATATGCTTTAGAATTAAAAATAAGAAAACATTAACGTTAACATAAATTTGAACAATTAATAAATTAAAATATCTAAGAAAATAGTTTACTTTAGGTATACTTTTCATGAAAATTAATATTATAAAGATCAAGCTAAGAAATATTGCAAAGATATAAGAAATGTGCTAATAGATCCATATTAAAGTTGTCAATATATCAGAATATCACTCTTTAAAACTTTAAATATATTTTTCAAGTTTTCTTACTCCTTAAAACAGAATATAGTTCAGAAGTTAATAAATGTGCAATTCTAAGAGTATTGAAAAATTAAATAAAGATATATATAATATTAAAGAAAAGCTACTTGATATGTGTTTTAAAGTCCAATCTCAACATTTAATAAATCTCGCTTAATAGACTAAAGTTAGTTAATTTTTGAGTGCTTCATAACTATGAAGTATTTGAAGCTTTATTTAAAATCATATTATGAAAGGTGTTAGAATCCTAATTCTAATATTCTTTTCTATTTAGTAAAATGAAACTAATATGAAATACTTTGAAAATTTAGAGAACCTAGTCTAATATTTTAAAAAAGATGTATATTTATAGAAGACCGTAAAATATTATTGAATCAAGTTTAAGATAAAATAAAAGAAAAATTCTTTTAAAATGTTACAGACAGTATGAGATAAATTTAAACTGCTCATTTTTACTTTGAAGATATTGATATGAAGCAAGGCAATTTAAAATTTATACATATACTAAATTATATAGATTTAGGATTAGAGAAATAGTTCTATATACAAATTTAGAATATTTTGTTATAATTTCTAATATAATTTATAATAAATAATTGAATTATAGAGCTCGTAGCACCTCGTAGATGTGCAACTCTTTAAGATATGTTTATAAAATTGTAAAAATTTCTCATTGGAGGTAACCTCAGTGCTATCACTCTCTTGGAAACCCTACCTTTTAATAGGCTATGGTCGGAGTGAAGTCCCAAGAGGCCTAATCGTCTGGAATCTTTCGTTACTAGGATACTTCCAGGTACCAGAGTTTAAGTTAATCTCAGTTGAAAGATAATTCCTCTCAATTTAAATTATATTTAGTAAAGACACTTCAAAATCAAACACTCTGAGATTTGTATCAGTGTACACTTAATAGCTTCTTACATATTTATTTATGTGAAACTCTGCAAGATCTCATTTAGGAATTTCAAGATTTAAAAAGATATGATTTAGTGAAGATATTAACATACAATCAAAGCTATCCTAGTCTAAATTTCCTACATAAAAGCATTTAGAAGAATCTATTTTAGAATTAAAAAATTTCACTCGAATTAGTAAGAAAAATAATTGAAATTATCGAGTGAAATGGTGAAATACAACAATGATAAAATGATATAGACAAAATTGAAGCAGTAGAAAAAGAAGAAGATAAATATGGGCAATAAGTAAATTAGTGAATGAGATATAAGAAAACGGTTTTATTATAAATATGAAAATAAAGTAAAAATATATTAATTTATTATATAGGAATTCACTTAATACATACGTTTGTCTCAATTCTTTATATTTATTTAATTCCAAATCCTAATCTTTTCAATAACTTTATTACTTTCCTTCTTAGTCATTAAGTTCAGTTTATACTAATTAACTTTAAGATCTTAATATTAACAAGTTTAATTATTTAATTCTATCTAGATATTTTAAATATTTTACTTAGAAATATTTTTTAATGACAGATTTAACTTATTAAGTCCTTCCCTTTTAAGCATTTATTATAAAGTTTTAAGTTAAATTTATATTAATTTTATTTTAATTGAGTAAAGATAGCATAAAATAAAATTTATTCTATTTGAATAATATTTTTATGGTATTTCATTTTAGTTAATTTCCTTTAATAAGTACTATATGTAAAATTTATACTCTTTTTTATTTTAGAAATATAGTGTTTCAAGTCGAAAACTATTATGTTGATTTTAGGATTTTATAAATTGGTTGAAGTTATGCTTTATAATATTTAACTATATTAATATCATTTAGTTTAAATAGGATGGAAATCTCTTTTCTTTGGAAACTCCTTGGTGATCCAGCAAGGCAATTAGAAGTAACCACTGTCGAAGGATAAACTTTAAGAAAATCCAGTATAGCAAGAGATATTCTAATGAAGACTTGCAAGGTTCAAGAAATCTAAATGTAGGCAGAAAATCTATTTCCTCATAGTTTGTACCTGTAAATGTTAAATATGTCCTATACTTTGTCAGGTTTGAAATGCAAACCCGCACTACTTTATAGTTTCAAGATTAAGAGATATTTTGAATAAAAATATTTGATAAAGTTACTCGTCAGTTAGTGCTACACACTCAATAATCTAATTTTTAATTTGATTATATGATTTTAGATTTAAAAATTCTACCGAGTAAATATTTTAACTTAATCAAGAATCGAATAATCCATCTTAACACATTTATTTTATTACATTTTTTTTAATTTATGAAACAAAATAAGAATTGACATTTATCTATCTTAAGTTCTCATTATTACTAAAAATTAATTCACGAATTTTAATATTTTATTCATCTAAAAAATATAATTAAAAACAATTACTTAATCAATTAACTCTTTGATTCTTAAATAGAAAATAAATTGTTTTGATTCAACTATTTTTATCTCTTGCTATAAATAAAATCTTATAAGTTTAATTTAACAGCCTTTCAAGTTATATAAAATAAAGTTACAAAATATTAAAAATATAAAAGCAATATTTCTTATTTGTAAGCATCAGTTTTTATTTTTAGTTATTAGTAATTTATTAAAATTAATTTAAATAATCAGAGATAAAATTTAAATTTTTTATTTTTATAAAAATATTTTTTTATTATGAAAATTTTGAGATAAATACTTAAGCTATTCGGATTTTTTCAAAATAAATTTTTTTAAATTATTAAAATTTTAAATTAAAAAAATAGATATAAGTGTAAATAAAAGTATATTTCAAGTGAAAATATTTAATAAAGTTTAATTGAAAAGTGATATTAATGTAAAGTAAGTTAAATTATTAATACATATTTTTTTATTTTTATCAGAAAAAGCTTAACAAACTAAACTAAAATTAAGATTAAGATTAACTTAACTTAATTGCTTGTCAAGTAGCTTAAATAAAAAGATTTTATTTACACTCATTCTTTACTCGCTAGTTTTATTATCTTCTATTAAATTTTTATTTCTTCTACTCTTGCTTTCAATTTTATTATTATATATCAGTGTTTTTATATTTATTAAGATTAAGATAAAAATTGTATTTTGCTTAAGAGCTCAGGATTTTAGATTTCTATAAGTCATTAAATATAAGGCATAAGATCCTTACAAGGGTTTATTTTTGAGAAATTATCTTCTCCACCTATTCTGAGGCAGTGCTAAATAACCATCGATTCTGCAATCTGATGTAGACATTGCAAAATTTAAGGTTCAATCATCCTTATCGAATCCTCATCTTTCCAGAATAATTAAATAGGTACATAGCTTCGCGAAACAATTATATGATGCAATTAACCGAAATAATAACTTGAATTTTACCTTCCTTAACCGCTCCATATTTAAAAATAATTAAAAATTAATTAAAAAAATTTGATTGATAAAAATTATGATAATTAAATTAAAAATACAAAAAATATTTGTTGACATTTTGGAGGATTTTCAACTTTTTTTCGTCTGCCTCTAGATTATTCAAGAGATTAAATCTATAAGTTAATAGATTTTTGCACTCCCCTTCGCTTTGTTGCTTACTATTCTTGTGATTTCCAATTACTCTGATTACTCTAATCCTCTTTTTCCCTAATAATATTTCCTATTGTGTTTATGTATAACTTTTTTCTCTCTTTCTTAAGCTTCAGTTACTTCTAACTCTCTTTCTTCTTCCTATTGCTTTTGAATCTTCCAGTATTTATATTTATAAATTATAAATTGCCTGCATCTTTTAAGATGTGTTCTTGAATTACAGAAATAGCAAATTTTAATTATTTGTTTAGATTTGTTGACTTTTCTTCTTCTATTTTTATTTGTTACATTTTTCATCTCGTTCTTCAATTCAACATTGCATTTTTTATTATTTCCTGCAAGTTGAATTATCTATGTCAATATCTCTCAATTTCTGCTCTTAGCATTATTATTAATTGGTTTAAATTTCTTATATGTTCTAGAAAATATTTAGGCCTTTCTCTTAGATATGATTCTAAATTCTATTTCTTTTAGTATATTTTTCTCTCCATTAACATTTTTTTATCTTTTTTAGCTTCTTAGCCTCTTCCTAGAGGTCCAGCATAATTTCAATCGGTAATTATAGCTTATTTACTGCTCTGTGTTGAAATCAGAGACTTACGAGTGTGGAATATTTTTAGCCTTTTTTCTAAATTTTTCTTCAAGAATAAGAGTATCAAGCTGGTGGGCAATCTTCTTACCGATTTTTTGCAAGCCATTGAGTTTCTAGAATGTCATTTTCTCCAACTTTTTGGTAGTTTGATAGCTTTTCATAGTCCTTCCATTTTTAAAAATTAACTTAAGAGTATTTTTTCAAGCATGAGAATAAATGAAATATTTAAATATTATATCTTTTAAATATTTATCTTTTTTTGAATTTTAAATTATAATTTTTTATAATAGTAATATAGTTTAAATTTAATAAGATAAAAAAGAATAAACTAGATTTTTAATATAAAAATAAATACTTTTATAAATAATAGCGTTTAGATAAAAAATGACTTATAAAATCTTATCTATTACTATTTAAAAGTAATAAAAATGAAAAAATTACTTTTACGTAACTTTTTTTCTGCTACTAAACTGATCTTTTCTTTTTATATTGAAATTTTGTTCTTGATAAGTTACTATTTAATTGTTTTTTAGCCTAATTCAATTTTAATTTAATATTATAAGCTTTTTGCATTAGTTCTTATGTATCAATGCATTATAAAAAATCCAATTTTTTTTAGTTTAATTAATTAATTTTTAATTATTTTAATTGCATCCAATATTTAATAAGTATTTATTAGCTTTAAATCAATTATCTCATAGATTTTTAAACTAGTATAAAAAAATGGAAAGACTTGCCAAAGGATGGATGCTTACAGAAGAGGACCAGAAAGGCTTCCAACTAGCCACTTTTTGCAACCACTCCTTCTAAGAAAGCAGGTAATCACTAACATTCTTCAGAGTCCACTTAAATCAAACCTAAGAAACTAAAAACTAACGAGTAAGGATAATAAGTAAGGAGATTTGCAACCAACAACGACATAAGAGACCTAACTAAAAAAAAAATCTGCAGCATGGACTAAATTGTAAACTAATCTTCAGGATAATAAAGACTAAAACAGAGCTCGAAGAAGAAACGTTCAAAATAAGACGAGATCTCATTGCTCACGGAGAAGACAGATGCACATGGTCGATAGAAGAGTCAAGGTAGGTGTCTTCGAATAAGTCCAAGAGCTTGAAAACGACATCTGAACATTGCAAAAACAAGACAAAAAGAACTGGGCCAATCTCTATGAGAGACTAGAAAGAATTGAAAAAAGAATAAAAGAAAAAAATAAATAGTCTCAGCAATAAGATCCAATTGTTATAGAATAAATTAAAGTAACAAGACCCAAGCAAATTAACAAGAAGTGTTACATCTGCTGCAGCACGAAGCACTTATGAAGAAAATGTTGTGAATAAAAATAAATCAAGAAAAAATTGTTAAACGACTTTTGGAAGAAAAAGACGACTTTCATACCATCAAGTGACGGAAAGCTGTTGAGGAAAAAGGAAAAGCTCCATGTAAGACTCTAAGCAAATAAGATTGCACTTCGACTTAAGACAGGAACCAAGAATATTTAGGAATGTCAAGCTATATGATAAATTTTATAAACTTGTAAAGCTGGAAGGCGAACATATTTGAATTAAATTTAAATTTAAAGATTTTTAAACTAAAAAATTTAAATGAAGTTTATAAAGAAAAATATATCCATTATTATACCAAGAGCGGCACACCAACGAGGTGCTATGCTCTAAAACAATTAAAGTAATAAATTCTATAAAAAGGTTCATTAATATTTATAAATATCGTAAAATTAATTAATAAAATAGATGGTTAGATTCAAGAAGGATTTTTATCATCTTCTCAGAGTGAGAGAGAAAATTAGAAGAATTTTCTCTTGCAACGTCTTAACTTCAATAAATCTAAAATTTTTCAGATCTTCAATTAACAAGCAAAGAAGATCTAAAAAATTTCAGGAAAGAAAAGTTAGCACAACTTTCAACACCTTCATTGAAAACTGAGAGAAGAGACTTCTTAACGGAATAATTAAAAGTAGTAATTAAGAAATAAAAAAATGAAGAAAGCAAAGTAAGATACTTCAATATATACCCTGAAACATTTGATTAAATAATATTTAAATAGAACAAATGGACTTCATATTAGATGAAACATCTAATTTATTCACTTATCAAAAAGCTAAAAAAGCTTGAAGATAATTTATATTCATAGAAGGAAAAAATACCCTAAATAAGTAAAAATTTAATAAATCATGAAGATGATGATGAAATCCAAATGGTAGATCAAATATCTAAAGCTGAAATTTAGGATCGAAAGAAAGGAATAGAGAATGCTCTTTGACTAATGAGAGAGTAATAAAAGAAAAATTGAGTAAAATTAGATTCAAGACTCCAATAACTTAAAGAAGATTTGCAGAAGGCTTCAAAAAGAACTCCCATGAAATTAGAAAGATAAAATGAATACTTCATTGACCAAGAAAAAAAGGCAACATTTACAGCAGAATGTGACACTTGTGACGGAAATGTCTAAGACAAAAAAGAATAAGAATTAACATCTGATGAAATATAACTTTTAGGAATTGAAAGAAAGAGCCATTGAAATTTACCCCTCATAAACTGAGAAAAATCTGAAGAAAGAAACAATGTGTAATATTAAATGCAAGAAAGGAAGAAATTAGAGAAATTAGGAGAAGATCTGAATATAAGCAAAAAAAATTTTACTTCTAAGCCGAAAAGCAGGCTATATTAATAATTAATGATTAATGAAATAAATTTATATTTATAAGCATTTATAAATAATCCAATATTTTAGAATTTATTTTAATAGCAAAGGATTGATATATTAATTTTTAATTTCTATTATATAAAAATTATTTTTGAAATCCTTATAATTTTTACTTATATATTTTAAATTCTTTAAAGATAAAAATTAATTCAATATTTTGTATTCCTTATATTAGAAAAAATTTTTAATACCTATATAGGTAAAAAAAGTATGGTAGATAGTATTCAAACTTCATGAAATATTTAAAAGCAGTAGAATAATTTTAGAAATAATTTAATTAATTATTAGATTTATTTTGACTAAACAACAACATATTTTATAAATGGAATCTTATTTTTATATATGTATTTATTTTTTATTTTTATTCATATTTTGCATTTTAAATCTAGCTTTCAAATAAAATACTTTATGTTTAAAAATAAATTAAACTAAAAATAAAAGAAATTAAGTGCTTTAATTAAAAAAATATTTTAAATAATTCAAATAAAATGAATTTTAGATTTATGTTAATAAGAACAAATTTAAAAATATTTTTCATTTTCAAAGAAGAGATAGAGCGAAAGAAAAAGATATGGTAATATAATACTTAAATAAGATAAAATTTAAAATTAATAAGTTATAGAAGATTATAGAACAAATTAACATGGTAATTATTTAATTCTTAAGATCTAAAAGAGTGAAGATTATTAGATAAAAGAAGTAAATTAAAGGCATGTAAAAATTTGGCAATCATAAAAAAGGTTATTTAACTAGAAAGAGACTTTTTATTTTTTAAATATTTAATTTTATTTTTTCTAAAAAGTTTTTATTTTAAGCGAGACTTATTTCTTTTACGTTTCATAAAGGGCATAATTTTTAATTTCAAAATTAAATTTTAATCGTTTAATTTCTTTGATTCTAAATTTTACTCATTTTTTTAATTTATAAATACAAAAAATTTTAATTTAAAAATTGATTAAAAAGTAAGCAATAAAATATAATAATTTAATTTAAAATTTTCGGTTTTTATATTTATTATCTCGGATAATTCAAAGCTTTATAAATCTTTGTTTCATTACCTTCTTAGTCATTTATTTTAATTTATAATAATGAATTTTAATTAACTTATAATTTTATTTTAAGCTTTATTTCATTCTTTAATAATTTTAATAGTAATAATTTTTTTAATTTTAATTAACTTATTTAAATAATGTACTTCTAAATATTTTTATTATAAAATCTCAAGTGAAATTTATTCTAAAAAGTTATTTCTTATTAAATAAAAGATCAAATCAAATTAAATTAAAAGGTTTTCTAGGAAATAAAGTTTTTCTTTTAAGTTTCTCTCCCTCTGAGAAGTGATCAAGCTTACGGACCCCCTAGTTTAAAACAGATTCAATTCTAGGTATAGGTTAAGTCTATCGATTAAGTTTCTTCTAGCATAGTTTTCCATTCTTGTTGAGTAAAAGATAGTATGTCTTTCCAAATTTTTTTGCGAATAATATTATTTTACTTTCAGTATTTCCAGAGATGTAATATGCTATTACAGAAGCAGCATTTCTTCCTGGAAGTTTTTGCTCTTGTTTAGATTCTTTCTATTTTCATTAGGATTACTTAGCTGATCAATTAGGATTTATATTATTCCATTTTATGATAGACTGTTTCTATTTTCTCCGCTCTTGTTTCTTAGTCCAAATTTATCTTTCTTGTTTCATAAAATATTTTTCGCTTGTGCTGCATTACTCATAGATCTTAGTCTGAGTTCTTCCAACTTAACTTCATAATACTACTAGGAGATAGGGCAGAAAATCAATTTAAGTCCGTATCGTAAAAGTCGAATTCATGTTGGAGTTATTCCAATTTTTTCTAGTTCTACGACAAGACTTATTAATCAAAAAATCATTTTTTATCTCTGATTTAATTCTATTCCAAAGTTATGCTCTTTGGTTAGGGTTACTTCAATCATCATTTGTAGTTAATTTTCTTGTACTAATCTCTTCTCCGTTATTTTTTGCTTTTTCGGTGGCACTTCAGCTTAAGATGTCGAAAGGTGCTAATATTTTCCTGTCAGACTTGGAGGAATGGATGGAAGAATCGATTGGTTAATGTCTCTTCTTTTCTTTTTCTACTCTTTTATTGTTAATATAGAAGATTGAACTAATTTAAGCTAAAATTGATCTAAAAAAAATGTTATTCTGGTTTTCTCTCAAGCTCTGAGAAGGTGTTGAAAAAACTCTTCTTAAAGTTGGCCATTTTATATTATGACTAAATAAAATATAAAATAAATTAAAAAAGGTTTTCCTTTTTTGAATATATTTTATAGGTATTCCATTTAAATTAACTTGTTTTATAAATAATTTCTCATGTAAAATTTATAATTTTGTATTTTCTAAATCAAAATATATAAGGTTGTTTGATATTAAATTAATTTAAATATTTAATAATTTATATAATTAATTATATGATTTAATTTAGTATTATAATTTAATACTTCAAAATGGATGAAATCTTTATTTTAGCTTAATCAAGAATTAATTAATTTCTAATTAGTTCATTTTTTTAAATTGAATTTTTATGTTTTGTCTACAATTTATTTAGAATATTTTTAACATCCATTATATTTAAAATTTTAAATATATCAAATATTGAAATAAAGTTAAGATTTTATAAAAATAAATGTTTAACACTTTTTTTTTCATAATTAATAGATTTTTCCAAAATTAGTAAATTTAATTTGTACAATTAATTTAACAATAATAAATAAGGAATAAAATATCCCTTTTTTTAAATATAAAATAGTTTAAAGAAAATCATTTATGTTTTTTTAATTTTATCTTATAGATATATATAAATTAATAGTTTTTAAATTTATATTGGAATGTATAAAAATATAAGACACTAGCATTAAAAATCTGCTTGCAATTTGTTAATTCCAATTATATTTGTTAATTAATAAAAATAATAATAATACTATTAATTGTTTTTTCCGTTTTAGAGATTTTCAATTCCATCAGGAGGACAGCAGTTCATGCTCCCTGCTGCTAAATATAAAATTTAGGTTGCCCAATTTTAGCGAGATTGGGAACTCCGGTTTCTTCAAGTTTTCCTTCCTTTTACTTGCCTTGATTCCATCTTGATCTTGTATATTGAATCATCCGGGTTGCAATACATTCTTTTTTCTTCTTTTTGATCCAATAGTTTCTTTATTTCTATTAAAATTTCCAACACTTCCGATAGAGATGTCATACGCTTCCACAGTAAAAACATTTCTTTTTTATTTTAAATTATTTTCCTTGATGAGTTTGCTCTTTTTAGGCTTCGATTTCCATTTGAATAGATCCAGTTTCACTTTGCTCTTTCTTAAATTTTTAAAATTTTTATTCTATTTTTTCGAGTCTGTTATCTAAGTCAGTCTGTTTCTGAAGCTAATTTTAAGATTAGTTAGTCTAACCTTGTGATATGCTTCAAAAGGCGCTTAACTCTCTTTCCTAGAATATGAGTCTTGAATCTATTCCTTCTGTTAGGTTAAGTTGTTGCATTAGCTTCTCATTGTCCTTCCTTAGCTTTTTGACCTCTTCTAGGAGGTTTAGTTCAACTTTAATAGACTGTTCCATGCTCATCTGGTCAGAAGGATTAAATTCTAAGACCTCCTGATGCAAAGCAAACTTCGCCTATTTTCTAGGCTTCTCCTCCGACATTGGAGTAAGCATGTGAGTGATTTTCTGCGTCTATTTCCGTTTTTCATAGTTCTATTATATTCCAGGTTGCTAAGATTATTAAGAAAAGGGTTAAAGTTACGTGTAAGAAGACTACCTGAGATTTGCTTCTGGTTCCTCCCTTCTTCAAGGAGGTGGTTCAGAACCCTTTTTGAAACCTTCTATTTTTAATTTATTAATTGAATATTTTTTGTTCTATAAAAGTATTATATTTAGTTTTCTGAAAGCGTCAAAATAAATACGTAAAGAATCTAGATTTCATTAAAGTAAAGATTTTTAATAAATTATAAAAACAAAAATACAAAATTAAAAAGATAATAGATATAAGAAAATAATCCATTTTATGAAAAATATATATTTAGTTTTAATTGTTTATAGATAAGCTTTACCAGTGCTATATTTAATAATTACAATAACAATTATATTTTTACATTAAAAATATAATTAAAATAAACTTCGTTTTAATTTAAATTTACCTATAAAGAAACCATATCAATTAACTAGAATATTTAAATATTCAATATTCTAAATTTTTATTTTTAATTTATAATTTTTAATTATCATAATTTAGTGTTTTAATTTAATAAAAAAAGGAATAAACACATAAAATTTTTAAATATAAAAAATGAGATAAAAATGAATTGAATTATCTTAAAATTATGATTTCAAACATAAAAAAGAAAAAAAACAGAAATTTGCTTAAGCATTTTTTATCTGCTTCTAGACTAAAATAGATTTAATATATTAAAACTTTCTTATTCTTAGTAATTTGCAATTGAAATTATTTTTAGTTCATTTTTATATCTAACTAAATATTATAAACTCAGTTCATGCCCCAATAATGCATCACAGAAAAACTCTAATTTTCATTATAAATTAAACATTTTTTGCTTTTAATTTAATTTAAGGATTTTATAATAATTATTTCTTTATCTTTTATTTTTTTTAATTACAACAATATCTCATAAACTTTTTTGATGATTTAATCTTTTCCTTGAATTTTAATAATTTATATGAAAATAGCAGAGTTATATACTTAATACCCATATATTCCTTTTATTTATTACCAGATTAATATTTAGGTAATTTGTAATTTAAAATTTATATATAGATATATTAATTTCTTATAATATCCAGAGTAAAAATATCTCTTTTTGACATTTTAGATGCCTTTAATAAGATCTAAATTATATTTTTAATTATTATTATTTAATAATTTTAAAAAATTTAATTATAACTAAGGATTATGTAAAAAATTTTCTTACTAGATTGATTTATATCTATTGCTATATAGATGTTATTTATTTATATTTTTTCATTATAAAAAAAATGGGTTAATCTCTTCGACTCTCAAAGAATTAACTTAAAAACCTAAAGAGAAAAGCGGCAAAAGAAATTTAGAAAAAACAATAGCAACGAGAGGAGTCAAGTTCGTCATCAGAAGGTAAAGTGATGGTAGGATCTATAGAGATAAGATAACCTAAGAACGAATCTGATCAAAAACTTTAAATTTAACTAGATCAAATGTAAAAATTAATTTCAAAGTATGAAGAAATAGCTTATAACTAAGGAGAAAAAATAAGGGAATTAATGAATAGCATAGAGGATTAAAACAACGAATTATTAAAACTCAGAAGACAGCTCATTCAAAGCAATTTGATAACGGAAGAACAACTCAGAACTTAGTCACAATAAAACTTTAAATATGACACAAAAATGGAAATAGAAAAAATACCAATAGAATTAAAAACAGAATTGAATCCAGAAAAAGAAATGATTGCTACAAGTTTCATTAAAAGATTAGAAAATATAGAAAATAAATTATCATAAAAAAGAACGAAATAAAGACAATAATACAAACTTTGTTGATGTTGCAAATCAAATCAACATATTTTAAAAAACTGTTGATAATGAAAGAAAATAAACGAATAAGAGCAGAAAAGAACATGGAGACAACTCAATAAACTATGAATAACTCCAACAGGGATCTACAAATAAAAGCTTTTTGCAAGACCACTTGAACGGTTACAGTGGTAACCTTTCACTTAATAAAAAGGTTGTGGATCACATCCACGTTAAAAAAACTGTCCGCAGGAACTGGTTGCAATTCCAGAGAATGCAAAACTCTACTAACTTTAAGTATATTATTATTATTATTATTATATTTTTTCATTATTCTCTAAATTGATATATAGTATATAAATATAAAATGTTTTTAAGATATATACTAATAAATTGGAACTTTATATTTATAAATATCTATATATTTCATTTTAATTTTAAAATTTATCATTTATTTAATTTTCCTCAAAAAAGCTATTAGCTTAAAATGATAGTATTAATGTATTTTGTTTAAGAATGTGTTTATTATAATATATTTGAATTTTAAGATTACATTTAAGGAAAATTAACAAAATATTTATTTTTCTTTTTGAGAAATGTTTTCAATTTAAATTAATGGATAATCTAGTTGGCTATTTGATTATTTAAATCCTTTTAATTATATTTTTAAAACTTTATAATTTTCTTTTAAATAAAATTTATCTTTTTTATGTTATATTTTACAGTTTTTAAGTTAAGCTTTTCGATTAAGTTTTAATAATTATTGCACATTTTATAACTGATAATATATGAAAAGTAATTTTTTGATTTTAAAAGGTAAATTTATTATATTTTATTTTATAAATTTAAGAAATTATGAAAGATATATGTTTATGCCATCCTTTTATTTCCGCTTTGTATTAAATTTATAAATATTAAAAGACGAAAATCCTAAAATATAAATTATCCATATTTAAATGTTAATTTCCACATAAAATTTACAGCAAATAAAAAAAATGGATGGTATTAAAAATATTTTTATATTTAAATAAAAAGAAAATTATATATAATTTATTATATAAATGCTAATTTATGCAAATTAAATATTAAATTCATAATTAAATGTAAATTGTACAAAAGTGTAGCTCTTGTCAAATTGACTTCGATGATGAACTTGGAATTCCTTTCTTGCTACCCTGTGAGCATTCAATTTGCCAATCTTGCTTGATAAGTGATTTTAGAAGATAGAATCAAAACAAGTGTTCTATATGCTAGAAAATATCAAATATTCATCCTAGTAAATTACTTAAAAATGAATAAATTATTTAAAAAATACAGTAAGGAACATAAAAATTATAACAGATAGCAACTATTTTAGAGTCTCTACGTTTTTGCAAACTTAATTTAAAGTAGATAATGTAGAAAATTATTTAATCATAGTCTTCATTTATTTTTGAAGTCATAAGTCTCATTAATAAAAGTTAATTTGCATTAAAGAATTAAATATTTATTGATATTTTTTTAAAGGTGCATGAGATGAATAATTCGATAAAAATATTGGAATAATATAAAGAGTAGAAAAGTTTCAAGCAAATAGAAATATTAGAAGAGAAATAATATTCTTAACTAGAGTAAATTTTAAAAGAACTATAGCATAAAGGAAATTAATAAATATAGAATTTAGAAAAATAAAAAGAAATTATTTTACATTCAATAAAAGAGCTATTTTAATTATCAGCTAATTAGGAAGTAGAAGAATTTAAAGATACTGTGGATAGATTTATTTTAGTCTAAAAAATTGAGGAATAATAAGCTCAAATATAAAAAAATAAAAACATAATTTAATAAGAAAATAAATCAAACTATATTCATAGATTTTATTCTAGTAATTAAAATCTTCATTTATTTGATGTTAAAACAGAATAATACAAGTTAGTGAAAATATAATAAAAAATTCCGTTTCATTGAAGAAGTGTAGATTATAATAATAAAATATATTTAGTAAGTGGAGAAATTAATAACTAAGCTGTAAATACTGTATGATAAGTAGAATATAATGGAGAATGCTAATAGTTAAGTAATTTAAATGTAGAAAGATACTCTGCTGGTGTAGCAGCTGCTTAAGGAATGATTTTCGCTGTTGGTGGTGTGGATATAAATAATAAAGTATTGAATTCAGTAGAATGTTTGAAACTTGAAAACTAAAATAATTGAAAAATATGTTAACAATTACCATATGTAATTCATTCTTAAAATCTTGTAACGGACAAATAATAAGAAAATATTTATTCTTTTGGAGGTATTAATTAAGAAATATAATTTATAAACTATATTATAAAATATAATATCTAACGAGATGAATGAAACAATTTTGATCTAAATTTACCTTAATGTTTGGCAAATATAGCAGTATGTTTGGAACCTATGATAATATTTGGAGGTAATTATGAATTTAATAAGTAATAAAATTAAATATATAAAAGAGAAAACTAAGAATGATATTAAGGTAATCTACCAGAAATATGTAATTGCGTGACAGGAGTTAAATAAAATAAAAATTTTGCTTATGCTTTTATGTGATCATAAAACTAAAAAGATCTTTTATTGCTGATGAAAGTGAATATAAAATACATTAGATTCTGAAATTATAAGAAAAGTACAAATTTGAATTTAAAAATTGAAATTAATAATATAATTATTTATTTTTTATTGCTACTATGTTTTTATCATTTTATATTTAACCAAGTAATTGATTAATTGTAATTAGATTACTTAAATAGAATTGGTTCTATTATTTAAGCTACTTAAATATATTATTTTAAGTTTTAATAAAAACAATTTATTTTTACTTTATAATTTAATGAACATTTTATCTTCATTAAATAATTTTAAGCATAAATAATCAAATTAATAAAAGTTTATAAATATTTATTTATTTAAATAATAAAATTGTCTGCTTATATATTGAAATAGATTTTTCTTTGCATTATAATTTAATATAAATTTTATTTTAGACATTTATGTAACTAATTTCATTTTAGTTTAAATTACTTATTTAAAGCAAAAATAATTCTAATTAAAATTATTTATTTTAATTATATTTTTTAATTATTGTGTGATGTTTATGTTGATTAAAAGCATTTAATAATATTTTGCTTCTTTACAAGCTTTGCTTAATATTTTTTAGTTAATATTTAAAATTAAATTAAAGTTGTCAATTTCATTGAATATAATTTTATTTTAAAAAATGTTGGGTCTACAAAAAGAATTTTTAAAAGTCAAAGCAGCGAAGAAGACAAAAAAAGGTGTAAAACTCGAAGAAAATAAAAGAATAAACTCTCATCCACCAATACAATTGGAATGTGACTCTAATTCTAGAAATAAGAAAAGTCATTCAAGAAGCAATAAATAATTGCTCCTAATATCAGAGATTTCTCCTTGTCCAACTCAGGATTGAGGACTAGCTCGCTCTTAAACTATCTGAGTTGCCACAAGAGATCTAGCTACTCAAATCTGAAAACTCTCAAGTGTGGTAATGGTTTATTGGTTTAAATTCGAATTTTCAATTAGTCTTATTTTATATAACATGAAAGGCCGTTAAATTAAACTTATAAGATTTTATTTATAGCAAAAGATAAAAAAAATTGAATCAAAACAATTTATTTTCTATTCAAGAATCAAAGAGTTAATTGATCAAACTAATTGTTTTTAAATTATATTTTTTAGATGAATAAAATATTAAAATTTGTGAATTAATTTTTAGTAATAATGAGAACTTAAATTAAAAAAATGGAAGGCTTCTAAAAAGGTTTCTACACGACCCCCAAGAAGGAGAGGAAACCAGAAGCCACTCTCAGTCAGTCTTCTTTTACTTAACTCTAACCTTTTTCTTAATAATCCGGAACATAGGTTCAAGAAGAACAGAAGTAATCTAAGAAAATCATCCATGCAATCACCCCAAAGTCTCAGGAGAAATCAGAAAGCAGACTTCGTTTGGTTTGCACCAGGAGGTATCAAAATTTAATCCTTCTGGCCAGATGAGTATGGAATAGCTCGTCAAAGAGTACTAAATCTCCAGGAAGAGATCAAGAAGCTAAAGAAGGACTATGAGAAGTTAATGCAACAGTTTAACCTAGCAGAAGGAATAGAATCAAAATTCATGTCCTAGGAAAGAGAACTAAGCGCTTTTTGGAACATATCACAAGATCAGAGTAGCTAATTCCAAAATTAGCTTCAGAAACAGACTGAACTGGACAATAAACTTGAAAAAATAGAAGAGAAACTGCTACGAAAAATAGAGTAAAATGAGCAAAGAAGTGATTCAATGGTGATTGAGAAGAAAGAAACAAGAAAACCTAAAAGAATTCAGAAAAGATGTTATTATTGTAATTCGGGAGAACATTTATGAAGAAGATGCAAGAAATTCCTAAGTTTCAAGAATTAATACTGAACAAGGCAAAGAAAACTACAAGCGCAATAGAGGAAAAAAAATCAACTGCAATAGAGAAGAGATAGAGAAAGACTTTATATGAATGAGCTTGGCAAGATCTACAGAAAGAAATCAGAACAGAATGAAAGATGAAACCGAAGACAATATGACCAAGTGAGAGAGAGGATATCAAATTTTTAAAACATTTTTATATAATCTCGGAGCGATCCGGCGATCGGCAGGAAGAGGTGAAATTCCTCCAAGATTGCCAAACTTAATTTTATTATTATTATTATGAGAACTTAAATTAGATAAATGTCAATTCTTATTTTGTATCATAAATTTAAAAAAATGTAATAAAATAAATGTTAAAATGGATTATTCGATTCTTGATTAAGTTAAAATATTTACTTGGTAGAGCTTTTAAATCTAAAATCATATAATCAAATTAAAAATAAGATTATTGAGTGTGTAGCACCTAACTGACGAGTAACTTTATCAAATATTTTTATTCAAAATATCTCTTAATCTTGAAACTATAAAGTAGTGCGGGTTTGCATTTCAAACCTGACAAAGTATAGGACACATTTAACATTTACAGGTACAACCTATGAGGAAATAGATTTTCTGCCTACATTTAGATTTCTTGAACCTTGCAAGTCTTCATTAGAATATCTCTTGCTATACTGGATTTTCTTAAAGTTTATCCTTCGACAGTGGTTACTTCTAATTGCCTTGCTGGATCACCAAGGAGTTTCCAAAGAAAAGAGATTTCCATCCTATTTAAACTAAATGATATTAATATAGTTAAATATTATAAAGCATAACTTCAACCAATTTATAAAATCCTAAAATCAACATAATAGTTTTCGACTTGAAACACTATATTTCTAAAGAAAAAAAGAGTATAAATTTTACATATAGTACTTATTAAAGGAAATTAACTAAAATGAAATACCATAAAAATATTATTCAAATAGAATAAATTTTATTTTATGCTATCTTTACTCAATTAAAATAAAATTAATATAAATTTAACTTAAAACTTTATAATCAATGCTTAAAAGGGAAGGGCTTAATAAGTTAAATCTGTCATTAAAAAATATTTCTCAGTAAATTATTTGAAATATCTAGATAGAATTAAATAAGTAAACTTGTTAATATTAAGATCTTAAAGTTAATTAGTATAAACTGAACTTAATGACTAAGAAGGAAGGTAATAAAGTTATTGAAAAGATTAGGATTTGGAAATATATATAAAGAATTGAGACAAACATATAGATTAAATAAATTCTTATATAATAAATTAATATATCTTTACTTTATTTTCAATTTATAATAAAACCGTTTTCTTACATCTCATTCACTAATTTACTTATTGCTCATATTTATCTTCTTCTTTTTCTACTGCTTCAATTTTGTCTATATCATTTTATCATTGTTGTATTTCACCATTTCACTCGATAATTTCAATTATTTTTCTAAATAATTTCGAGTGAAATTTTTTAATTCTAAAATTAATTCTTCTAAATGCTTTTATGTAGGAAAATTAAGACTAAGATAGCTTTGATTGTATGTTAATATCTTCACTAAATCATATCTTTTTAAATCTTGAAATTTCTAAATGAGATCTTGCAGAGTTTCACATGAATAAATATGTAAGAAGCTATTAAGTCTACATAGAGGCAAATTCAGAGTGATTAATTTTGAAGTGTCTTTACTAAATATAATTTAAATTGAGAGGAATTATCTTTCAACTGAGATTAACTTAAACTCTGGTACCTAGAAGTATCCTAGTAACGAAAGATGCCAGACGATTAGGCCTCTTGGGGCTTCACTCCGACCATAGTCTATTAAAAGGTAGGGGTTTCCAAGAGAGTGATAGCACTGAGGTTACCTCCAATGAGAAATTTTTACAATTTTATAAACATATCTTAAAGAGTTGCACATCTACGAGGTGCTACGAGCTCTATAATTCAATTATTTATTATAAAATATATTAGAAATTATAGCAAAAGATTCTAAATTTGTATATAGAACTATTTCTCTAATCCTAAATTTATATAATTTAGTATATGTATAAATTTTAAATTGCCTTGCTTCATATCAATATCTTCAAAGTAAAAATGAGCAGTTTAAATTTATCTCATACTGTCTGTAACATCTTAAAAGAATATTGCTTTTATTTTATCTTAATCTTTATTCAATAATATTTTACGGTCATTCTATATATATGCATCTTTTTTAAAATATTAGACTAGTTTCTCTAAATTTTCAAAGTATTTCAGTCTAGTTTCGTTTTGCTAAATAGAAAAGAATATCAGAAATAAGATTCTAACACCTTTCATAATACGATTTTAAATAAAGCTTAAAATACTTCATAGTTATGAAGCAATCAAAAATTAACTAACTTTAGTCTATTAAGCGAGATTTATTAAATGTTGAGATTGGACTTTAAAACACATATCTTGCAGTTTTTCTTTAATTTTTTTTTCGATGCTTAAGAATTGCATATTGATTAGCTTCTGAATAATATTCTGCTTTAGGGAGTAAAATAACTTGAAAAATATATTTAAGTTTTAAGGAGTGATATTCTGATATTTTGACAGCTTTAATATGGATCTATTAGCACATTTCTTATATCTTTTCAACATTTCTTAGCAATAAACTTTATAATATTATTTTTCATGAAAAGTATATCTAAAGTAAAACTATTTTCTTAGATATTTTAATTTATTAATTGTTCAAAATTTATGTTAACGTTAATGTTTTCTTATTTTTAATTCTAAAGCATATATATTCCCACTTACTAACATTAATGTTCAATTTTATTGATCCAAGCACTTTACATGTTATTTTGATCAATAAATTCATATGAACTTCATTAGAAATCAGTAAAAAATAATCTGCCCAAACCTTTATAACAATTACATATTCATAGATTTTAAAGAAAAATAGTTTTTAAAAGGTTTTTAAATACCTGATAACAATATCATAGAAGATAATAGCTAAAACTGGATTATGTGAACTTCCTTACAATAATCCATTACTATATTATATAATAAAATTAATAGGCTCAGGAGAACTAGGTTGGAGATCTGGTGTATACTGCATTGTAAATAATCTTCCACTAGATGCCACCACAGATAAGGGTAGACAAGCTAGGAAGAGATAAACCCTAACTTGCCCGAGGGTTCTCACTAACAGTAGGAAACATTTGACTGACAGGCCTACTAATAATTTAATTATTAATTCTTATTTGGATCTTATTCAAGACTCGAGAATTCGGTTCAAGATTCGAGAATAATCTTAAATAGATAAACTCTCCATTTAGAAAAGTTAGTGTGGCTCATTGGACAGCTACAATAATTTCGAGGAGTATGAGAACACTTTTTTAAATATTAATTATAAAAACTGAAAGAGCTGCGCGCCCTATAATTATCTTTATTTATTGTTATTATTATTTATAAGTTTCTTGAAAGTGTAACATCTAATATGAATCTAATATCTATATTATGATAAAATGATTGAAAGCAGTTTATTAGGGTGGGAGTTATTTTATTCTATGTAAATGATGAAGCAATAGTCTTCTGTTAATAGTATCAAAAATCTTTTCTATATCTTTAAGGATTGTAAGTAAGTACTTTTATTTTCCCATCTTCTATGTAAATCAATAAATGACTGTGAAGTTTAAATATGATATATTGTTTTCTACTCTTTAAAAATCTTTATTTGAGAGGTGATAATTTTACGTTCGTAAATATAACCATATAGCCTTTAAGTTAGTATTTTATCATATATTTTTTTAAATTATATCCATGAGCACTATTTATCTTCAATTCTTCTAATCCCTCCTAGGTTCTTTTTGTAAATTTGAAGCATTTTTACTTATTTTAGTTAATCATTCCAAAATAAAATAAAAAAAGTATTTATTTTTCAAGACCACAATAGGCTCTCTTTTCATTAATATCTGAAAAAAGGATTTAATACTATGATTAAGTGTAGCAATTATCAGATCTTTACAATACCAATCTGCAGAATTACTAGAATAATACCAGTCTTAAAACCTTT
>CAMPDV010006104.1:0-22986 GCA_946699065.1 Loxodes magnus | reverse complement strand
AAAAGTGAATAAGAAAAGTAAGAAAAAGAGTGTGAAGATCATAATTGAAAGTATCTAGAAGTTAAATAAGATTTCTAAGAAAAGTGAATAAGAAAAGTAAGAAAAAGAGTGTGAAGATCAGTAATTGAAAGTATCTAGAAGTTAAATAAGATTTCTAAGAAAAGTGAATAAGAAAAGTAAGAAAAAGAGTGTGAAGATCATAATTGAAAGTATCAAAAAGTTAAATAATATTTCTAAGAAAAGTGAATAAGAAAAGTAAGAAAAAGAGTGTGAAGATCATAATTGAAAGTATCTAGAAGTTAAATAAGATTTCTAAGAAAAGTGAATAAGAAAAGTAAGAAAAAGAGTGTGAAGATCAGTAATTGAAATTATCTAGAAGTTAAATAAGATTTCTAAGAAAAGTGAATAAGAAAAGTAAGAAAAAGAGTGTGAAGATCATAATTGAAAGTATCGTGTAGTTAAATAAATCTTCTAAGGAAAAGTGAATAAGAAAAGTAAGAAAAAGAGTGTGAAGATCAGTAATTGAAAGTATCTAGAAGTTAAATAAGATTTCTAAGAAAAGTGAATAAGAAAAGTAAGAAAAAGAGAGTGAAGATCATAATTGAAAGTATCGTGTAGTTAAATAATATTTCTAAGAAAAGTGAATAAGAAAAGTAAGAAAAAGAGTGTGAAGATCATAATTGAAAGTACTAGAAGTAAAATAAGATTTCTAAGAAAAGTGAATAAGAAAAGTAAGAAAAAGAGTGTGAAGATCAGTAATTGAAAGTATCTAGAAGTTAAATAAGATTTCTAAGAAAAGTGAATAAGAAAAGTAAGAAAAAGAGTGTGAAGATCATAATTGAAAGTATCTAGAAGTTAAATAAGATTTCTAAGAAAAGTGAATAAGAAAAGTAAGAAAAAGAGTGTGAAGATCAGTAATTGAAAGTATCTAGAAGTTAAATAAGATTTCTAAGAAAAGTGAATAAGAAAAGTAAGATAAAGAGTGTGAAGATCATAATTGAAAGTATCTAGAAGTTAAATAATATTTCTAAGAAAAGTGAATAAGAAAAGTAAGAAAAAGAGTGTGAAGATCATAATTGAAAGTATCGTGTAGTTAAATAATATTTCTAAGAAAAGTGAATAAGAAAAGTAAGAAAAAGAGTGTGAAGATCATAATTGAAAGTATCTAGAAGTTAAATAAGATTTCTAAGAAAATTGAATAAGAAAAGTAAGAAAAAGAGTGTGAAGATCAGTAATTGAAAGTATCTAGAAGTTAAATAGTATTTCTAAGAAAAGTGAATAAGAAAAGTAAGAAAAAGAGTGTGAAGATCATAATTGAAAGTATCTAGAAGTTAAAAAGATTTCTAAGAAAAGTGAATAAGAAAAGTAAGAAAAAGAGTGTGAAGATCAGTAATTGAAAGTATCTAGAAGTTAAATAAGATTTCTAAGAAAAGTGAATAAGAAAAGTAAGAAAAAGAGTGTGAAGATCATAATTGAAAGTATCGTGTAGTTAAATAATATTTCTAAGAAAAGTGAATAAGAAAAGTAAGAAAAAGAGAGTGAAGATCATAATTGAAAGTACTAGAAGTAAAATAAGATTTCTAAGAAAAGTGAATAAGAAAAGTAAGAAAAAGAGTGTGAAGATCATAATTGAAAGTATCTAGAAGTTAAATAAGATTTCTAAGAAAAGTGAATAAGAAAAGTAAGAAAAAGAGAGTGAAGATCATAATTGAAAGTATCAAAAAGTTAAATAATATTTCTAAGAAAAGTGAATAAGAAAAGTAAGAAAAAGAGTGTGAAGATCATAATTGAAAGTATCTAGAAGTTAAATAAGATTTCTAAGAAAAGTGAATAAGAAAAGTAAGAAAAAGAGAGTGAAGATCATAATTGAAAGTACTAGAAGTAAAATAAGATTTCTAAGAAAATTGAATAAGAAAAGTAAGAAAAAGAGTGTGAAGATCAGTAATTGAAAGTATCGTGTAGTTAAATAAGATTTCTAAGGAAAAGTGAATAAGAAAAGTAAGAAAAAGAGAGTGAAGATCAGTAATTGAAAGTATCTAGAAGTTAAATAAGATTTCTAAGAAAAGTGAATAAGAAAAGTAAGAAAAAGAGAGTGAAGATCATAATTGAAAGTACTAGAAGTTAAATAAGATTTCTAAGAAAAGTGAATAAGAAAAGTAAGAAAAAGAGTGTGAAGATCATAATTGAAAGTATCTAGAAGTTAAATAATATTTCTAAGAAAAGTGAATAAGAAAAGTAAGAAAAAGAGTGTGAAGATCATAATTGAAAGTACTAGAAGTAAAATAAGATTTCTAAGAAAATTGAATAAGAAAAGTAAGAAAAAGAGTGTGAAGATCAGTAATTGAAAGTATCTAGAAGTTAAATAAGATTTCTAAGAAAAGTGAATAAGAAAAGTAAGAAAAAGAGTGTGAAGATCAGTAATTGAAAGTATCTAGAAGTTAAATAAATCTTCTAAGAAAAGTGAATAAGAAAAGTAAGAAAAAGAGAGTGAAGATCATAATTGAAAGTATCTAGAAGTTAAATAAATCTTCTAAGAAAAGTGAATAAGAAAAGTAAGAAAAAGAGAGTGAAGATCATAATTGAAAGTATCTAGAAGTTAAATAAGATTTCTAAGAAAAGTGAATAAGAAAAGTAAGAAAAAGAGAGTGAAGATCAGTAATTGAAAGTATCTAGAAGTTAAATAAGATTTCTAAGAAAAGTGAATAAGAAAAGTAAGAAAAAGAGAGTGAAGATCATAATTGAAAGTACTAGAAGTTAAATAAGATTTCTAAGAAAAGTGAATAAGAAAAGTAAGAAAAAGAGTGTGAAGATCATAATTGAAAGTATCTAGAAGTTAAATAAGATTTCTAAGAAAAGTGAATAAGAAAAGTAAGAAAAAGAGTGTGAAGATCATAATTGAAAGTACTAGAAGTAAAATAAGATTTCTAAGAAAATTGAATAAGAAAAGTAAGAAAAAGAGTGTGAAGATCAGTAATTGAAAGTATCTAGAAGTTAAATAAGATTTCTAAGAAAATTGAATAAGAAAAGTAAGAAAAAGAGTGTGAAGATCAGTAATTGAAAGTATCTAGAAGTTAAATAAGATTTCTAAGAAAAGTGAATAAGAAAAGTAAGAAAAAGAGAGTGAAGATCAGTAATTGAAAGTATCTAGAAGTTAAATAAATCTTCTAAGAAAAGTGAATAAGAAAAGTAAGAAAAAGAGAGTGAAGATCATAATTGAAAGTATCTAGAAGTTAAATAAGATTTCTAAGAAAAGTGAAAAAGAAAAGTAAGAAAAAGAGAGTGAAGATCATAATTGAAAGTATCTAGAAGTTAAATAAGATTTCTAAGAAAAGTGAATAAGAAAAGTAAGAAAAAGAGTGTGAAGATCATAATTGAAAGTATCTAGAAGTTAAATAAGATTTCTAAGAAAAGTGAATAAGAAAAGTAAGAAAAAGAGTGTGAAGATCAGTAATTGAAAGTATCTAGAAGTTAAATAAATCTTCTAAGAAAAGTGAATAAGAAAAGTAAGAAAAAGAGAGTGAAGATCATAATTGAAAGTATCTAGAAGTTAAATAAGATTTCTAAGAAAAGTGAATAAGAAAAGTAAGAAAAAGAGAGTGAAGATCATAATTGAAAGTACTAGAAGTAAAATAAGATTTCTAAGAAAAGTGAATAAGAAAAGTAAGAAAAAGAGTGTGAAGATCATAATTGAAAGTATCTAGAAGTTAAATAAGATTTCTAAGAAAAGTGAATAAGAAAAGTAAGAAAAAGAGAGTGAAGATCAGTAATTGAAAGTATCTAGAAGTTAAATAAGATTTCTAAGAAAAGTGAATAAGAAAAGTAAGAAAAAGAGAGTGAAGATCATAATTGAAAGTACTAGAAGTAAAATAAGATTTCTAAGAAAAGTGAATAAGAAAAGTAAGATAAAGAGTGTGAAGATCATAATTGAAAGTATCTAGAAGTTAAATAAGATTTCTAAGAAAAGTGAATAAGAAAAGTAAGAAAAAGAGTGTGAAGATCATAATTGAAAGTACTAGAAGTAAAATAAGATTTCTAAGAAAAGTGAATAAGAAAAGTAAGAAAAAGAGTGTGAAGATCATAATTGAAAGTATCTAGAAGTTAAATAAATCTTCTAAGGAAAAGTGAATAAGAAAAACAAAGAAAAAGAGTGTGAAGATCAGTAATTGAAAGTATCTAGAAGTTAAATAAATCTTCTAAGAAAAGTGAATAAGAAAAGTAAGAAAAAGAGAGTGAAGATCATAATTGAAAGTATCTAGAAGTTAAATAAGATTTCTAAGAAAAGTGAATAAGAAAAGTAAGAAAAAGAGAGTGAAGATCATAATTGAAAGTATCTAGAAGTTAAATAAGATTTCTAAGAAAAGTGAATAAGAAAAGTAAGAAAAAGAGTGTGAAGATCATAATTGAAAGTATCTAGAAGTTAAATAAGATTTCTAAGAAAAGTGAATAAGAAAAGTAAGAAAAAGAGTGTGAAGATCAGTAATTGAAAGTATCTAGAAGTTAAATAAGATTTCTAAGAAAAGTGAATAAGAAAAGTAAGAAAAAGAGTGTGAAGATCAGTAATTGAAAGTATCTAGAAGTTAAATAATATTTCTAAGAAAAGTGAATAAGAAAAGTAAGAAAAAGAGTGTGAAGATCAGTAATTGAAAATATCTAGAAGTTAAATAAATCTTCTAAGGAAAAGTGAATAAGAAAAGTAAGAAAAAGAGAGTGAAGATCATAATTGAAAGTACTAGAAGTAAAATAAGATTTCTAAGAAAAGTGAATAAGAAAAGTAAGAAAAAGAGTGTGAAGATCATAATTGAAAGTATCTAGAAGTTAAATAAGATTTCTAAGAAAAGTGAATAAGAAAAGTAAGAAAAAGAGAGTGAAGATCATAATTGAAAGTATCGTGTAGTTAAATAAATCTTCTAAGGAAAAGTGAATAAGAAAAGTAAGAAAAAGAGAGTGAAGATCATAATTGAAAGTACTAGAAGTAAAATAAGATTTCTAAGAAAAGTGAATAAGAAAAGTAAGAAAAAGAGAGTGAAGATCAGTAATTGAAAGTATCTAGAAGTTAAATAAGATTTCTAAGAAAAGTGAATAAGAAAAGTAAGAAAAAGAGTGTGAAGATCAGTAATTGAAAGTATCTAGAAGTAAAATAAGATTTCTAAGAAAAGTGAATAAGAAAAGTAAGAAAAAGAGTGTGAAGATCATAATTGAAAGTATCTAGAAGTTAAATAAGATTTCTAAGAAAAGTGAATAAGAAAAGTAAGAAAAAGAGAGTGAAGATCATAATTGAAAGTACTAGAAGTAAAATAAGATTTCTAAGAAAAGTGAATAAGAAAAGTAAGAAAAAGAGTGTGAAGATCATAATTGAAAGTACTAGAAGTAAAATAAGATTTCTAAGAAAAGTGAATAAGAAAAGTAAGAAAAAGAGTGTGAAGATCATAATTGAAAGTATCTAGAAGTTAAATAAATCTTCTAAGGAAAAGTGAATAAGAAAAACAAAGAAAAAGAGCGTGAAGATCAGTAATTGAAAGTATCTAGAAGTTAAATAAATCTTCTAAGAAAAGTGAATAAGAAAAGTAAGAAAAAGAGAGTGAAGATCATAATTGAAAGTATCTAGAAGTTAAATAAGATTTCTAAGAAAAGTAAGAAAAAGAGAGTGAAGATCATAATTGAAAGTATCTAGAAGTTAAATAAGATTTCTAAGAAAAGTGAATAAGAAAAGTAAGAAAAAGAGTGTGAAGATCATAATTGAAAGTATCGTGTAGTTAAATAAATCTTCTAAGGAAAAGTGAATAAGAAAAGTAAGAAAAAGAGTGTGAAGATCATAATTGAAAGTACTAGAAGTAAAATAAGATTTCTAAGAAAAGTGAATAAGAAAAGTAAGAAAAAGAGTGTGAAGATCATAATTGAAAGTACTAGAAGTAAAATAAGATTTCTAAGAAAAGTGAATAAGAAAAGTAAGAAAAAGAGTGTGAAGATCATAATTGAAAGTATCAAAAAGTTAAATAAGATTTCTAAGAAAAGTGAATAAGAAAAGTAAGAAAAAGAGTGTGAAGATCAGTAATTGAAATTATCTAGAAGTTAAATAAGATTTCTAAGAAAAGTGAATAAGAAAAGTAAGAAAAAGAGTGTGAAGATCATAATTGAAAGTATCGTGTAGTTAAATAAGATTTCTAAGAAAAGTGAATAAGAAAAGTAAGAAAAAGAGTGTGAAGATCATAATTGAAAGTATCTAGAAGTAAAATAAGATTTCTAAGAAAAGTGAATAAGAAAAGTAAGAAAAAGAGTGTGAAGATCATAATTGAAAGTATCTAGAAGTTAAATAAGATTTCTAAGAAAAGTGAATAAGAAAAGTAAGAAAAAGAGTGTGAAGATCATAATTGAAAGTACTAGAAGTAAAATAAGATTTCTAAGAAAAGTGAATAAGAAAAGTAAGAAAAAGAGTGTGAAGATCATAATTGAAAGTATCGTGTAGTTAAATAAATCTTCTAAGGAAAAGTGAATAAGAAAAGTAAGAAAAAGAGAGTGAAGATCATAATTGAAAGTACTAGAAGTAAAATAAGATTTCTAAGAAAAGTGAATAAGAAAAGTAAGAAAAAGAGAGTGAAGATCATAATTGAAAGTATCTAGAAGTTAAATAGTATTTCTAAGAAAAGTGAATAAGAAAAGTAAGAAAAAGAGTGTGAAGATCATAATTGAAAGTATCTAGAAGTTAAAAAGATTTCTAAGAAAAGTGAATAAGAAAAGTAAGAAAAAGAGAGTGAAGATCATAATTGAAAGTACTAGAAGTAAAATAAGATTTCTAAGAAAAGTGAATAAGAAAAGTAAGAAAAAGAGTGTGAAGATCATAATTGAAAGTATCTAGAAGTTAAATAAGATTTCTAAGAAAAGTGAATAAGAAAAGTAAGAAAAAGAGAGTGAAGATCATAATTGAAAGTATCTAGAAGTTAAATAAGATTTCTAAGAAAAGTGAATAAGAAAAGTAAGAAAAAGAGAGTGAAGATCATAATTGAAAGTACTAGAAGTAAAATAAGATTTCTAAGAAAAGTGAATAAGAAAAGTAAGAAAAAGAGTGTGAAGATCATAATTGAAAGTATCTAGAAGTTAAATAAGATTTCTAAGAAAAGTGAATAAGAAAAGTAAGAAAAAGAGTGTGAAGATCAGTAATTGAAAGTATCTAGAAGTTAAATAAGATTTCTAAGAAAAGTGAATAAGAAAAGTAAGAAAAAGAGTGTGAAGATCATAATTGAAAGTATCGTGTAGTTAAATAAATCTTCTAAGGAAAAGTGAATAAGAAAAGTAAGAAAAAGAGAGTGAAGATCATAATTGAAAGTATCTAGAAGTTAAATAAGATTTCTAAGAAAAGTGAATAAGAAAAGTAAGAAAAAGAGTGTGAAGATCATAATTGAAAGTATCGTGTAGTTAAATAATATTTCTAAGAAAAGTGAATAAGAAAAGTAAGAAAAAGAGTGTGAAGATCATAATTGAAAGTATCGTGTAGTTAAATAAATCTTCTAAGGAAAAGTGAATAAGAAAAGTAAGAAAAAGAGAGTGAAGATCATAATTGAAAGTACTAGAAGTAAAATAAGATTTCTAAGAAAAGTGAATAAGAAAAGTAAGAAAAAGAGAGTGAAGATCATAATTGAAAGTATCTAGAAGTTAAATAAGATTTCTAAGAAAAGTGAATAAGAAAAGTAAGAAAAAGAGTGTGAAGATCATAATTGAAAGTATCTAGAAGTTAAAAAGATTTCTAAGAAAAGTGAATAAGAAAAGTAAGAAAAAGAGAGTGAAGATCATAATTGAAAGTACTAGAAGTAAAATAAGATTTCTAAGAAAAGTGAATAAGAAAAGTAAGAAAAAGAGAGTGAAGATCATAATTGAAAGTATCTAGAAGTTAAATAAGATTTCTAAGAAAAGTGAATAAGAAAAGTAAGAAAAAGAGTGTGAAGATTATAATTGAAAGTATCGTGTAGTTAAATAAATCTTCTAAGAAAAGTGAATAAGAAAAGTAAGAAAAAGAGAGTGAAGATCATAATTGAAAGTATCTAGAAGTAAAATAAGATTTCTAAGAAAAGTGAATAAGAAAAGTAAGAAAAAGAGTGTGAAGATCATAATTGAAAGTATCTAGAAGTTAAATAAGATTTCTAAGAAAAGTGAATAAGAAAAGTAAGAAAAAGAGTGTGAAGATCATAATTGAAAGTACTAGAAGTAAAATAAGATTTCTAAGAAAAGTGAATAAGAAAAGTAAGAAAAAGAGTGTGAAGATCATAATTGAAAGTATCTAGAAGTTAAATAAATCTTCTAAGGAAAAGTGAATAAGAAAAACAAAGAAAAAGAGTGTGAAGATCAGTAATTGAAAGTATCTAGAAGTTAAATAAATCTTCTAAGAAAAGTGAATAAGAAAAGTAAGAAAAAGAGAGTGAAGATCATAATTGAAAGTATCTAGAAGTTAAATAAGATTTCTAAGAAAAGTAAGAAAAAGAGAGTGAAGATCATAATTGAAAGTATCTAGAAGTTAAATAAGATTTCTAAGAAAAGTGAATAAGAAAAGTAAGAAAAAGAGTGTGAAGATCATAATTGAAAGTATCTAGAAGTTAAATAAATCTTCTAAGGAAAAGTGAATAAGAAAAGTAAGAAAAAGAGTGTGAAGATCATAATTGAAAGTATCGTGTAATTAAATAAATCTTCTAAGGAAAAGTGAATAAGAAAAGTAAGAAAAAGAGAGTGAAGATCATAATTGAAAGTACTAGAAGTAAAATAAGATTTCTAAGAAAAGTGAATAAGAAAAGTAAGAAAAAGAGAGTGAAGATCATAATTGAAAGTATCTAGAAGTTAAATAAGATTTCTAAGAAAAGTGAATAAGAAAAGTAAGAAAAAGAGTGTGAAGATCATAATTGAAAGTACTAGAAGTAAAATAAGATTTCTAAGAAAAGTGAATAAGAAAAGTAAGAAAAAGAGTGTGAAGATCATAATTGAAAGTATCTAGAAGTTAAATAAGATTTCTAAGAAAAGTGAATAAGAAAAGTAAGAAAAAGAGTGTGAAGATCAGTAATTGAAAGTATCTAGAAGTTAAATAAGATTTCTAAGAAAAGTGAATAAGAAAAGTAAGAAAAAGAGTGTGAAGATTATAATTGAAAGTATCGTGTAGTTAAATAATATTTCTAAGAAAAGTGAATAAGAAAAGTAAGAAAAAGAGTGTGAAGATCATAATTGAAAGTATCTAGAAGTAAAATAAGATTTCTAAGAAAAGTGAATAAGAAAAGTAAGAAAAAGAGTGTGAAGATCATAATTGAAAGTATCTAGAAGTTAAATAAGATTTCTAAGAAAAGTGAATAAGAAAAGTAAGAAAAAGAGTGTGAAGATCATAATTGAAAGTACTAGAAGTAAAATAAGATTTCTAAGAAAAGTGAATAAGAAAAGTAAGAAAAAGAGTGTGAAGATCATAATTGAAAGTATCTAGAAGTTAAATAAATCTTCTAAGGAAAAGTGAATAAGAAAAACAAAGAAAAAGAGTGTGAAGATCAGTAATTGAAAGTATCTAGAAGTTAAATAAATCTTCTAAGAAAAGTGAATAAGAAAAGTAAGAAAAAGAGAGTGAAGATCATAATTGAAAGTACTAGAAGTAAAATAAGATTTCTAAGAAAAGTGAATAAGAAAAGTAAGAAAAAGAGTGTGAAGATCATAATTGAAAGTATCTAGAAGTTAAATAAGATTTCTAAGAAAAGTGAATAAGAAAAGTAAGAAAAAGAGTGTGAAGATCAGTAATTGAAAGTATCTAGAAGTTAAATAAGATTTCTAAGAAAAGTGAATAAGAAAAGTAAGAAAAAGAGTGTGAAGATCATAATTGAAAGTATCGTGTAGTTAAATAAATCTTCTAAGGAAAAGTGAATAAGAAAAGTAAGAAAAAGAGTGTGAAGATCATAATTGAAAGTATCTAGAAGTTAAATAAGATTTCTAAGAAAAGTGAATAAGAAAAGTAAGAAAAAGAGTGTGAAGATCAGTAATTGAAAGTATCTAGAAGTTAAATAAGATTTCTAAGAAAAGTGAATAAGAAAAGTAAGAAAAAGAGTGTGAAGATCAGTAATTGAAAGTATCTAGAAGTTAAATAAGATTTCTAAGAAAAGTGAATAAGAAAAGTAAGAAAAAGAGAGTGAAGATCATAATTGAAAGTATCTAGAAGTTAAATAAGATTTCTAAGAAAAGTGAATAAGAAAAGTAAGAAAAAGAGTGTGAAGATCATAATTGAAAGTATCGTGTAGTTAAATAATATTTCTAAGAAAAGTGAATAAGAAAAGTAAGAAAAAGAGTGTGAAGATCATAATTGAAAGTATCGTGTAGTTAAATAAATCTTCTAAGGAAAAGTGAATAAGAAAAGTAAGAAAAAGAGAGTGAAGATCATAATTGAAAGTATCTAGAAGTTAAATAAGATTTCTAAGAAAAGTGAATAAGAAAAGTAAGAAAAAGAGTGTGAAGATCAGTAATTGAAAGTATCTAGAAGTTAAATAAGATTTCTAAGAAAAGTGAATAAGAAAAGTAAGAAAAAGAGTGTGAAGATCATAATTGAAAGTATCTAGAAGTTAAATAATATTTCTAAGAAAAGTGAATAAGAAAAGTAAGAAAAAGAGTGTGAAGATCATAATTGAAAGTATCTAGAAGTTAAATAAATCTTCTAAGGAAAAGTGAATAAGAAAAACAAAGAAAAAGAGTGTGAAGATCAGTAATTGAAAGTATCTAGAAGTTAAATAAATCTTCTAAGAAAAGTGAATAAGAAAAGTAAGAAAAAGAGAGTGAAGATCATAATTGAAAGTATCTAGAAGTTAAATAAGATTTCTAAGAAAAGTAAGAAAAAGAGTGTGAAGATCATAATTGAAAGTATCTAGAAGTTAAATAAGATTTCTAAGAAAAGTGAATAAGAAAAGTAAGAAAAAGAGAGTGAAGATCATAATTGAAAGTATCTAGAAGTTAAATAATATTTCTAAGAAAAGTGAATAAGAAAAGTAAGAAAAAGAGTGTGAAGATCAGTAATTGAAAGTATCGTGTAGTTAAATAAATCTTCTAAGGAAAAGTGAATAAGAAAAGTAAGAAAAAGAGAGTGAAGATTATAATTGAAAGTATCGTGTAGTTAAATAAATCTTCTAAGGAAAAGTGAATAAGAAAAGTAAGAAAAAGAGTGTGAAGATCATAATTGAAAGTATCTAGAAGTTAAATAGTATTTCTAAGAAAAGTGAATAAGAAAAGTAAGAAAAAGAGTGTGAAGATCATAATTGAAAGTATCTAGAAGTTAAAAAGATTTCTAAGAAAAGTGAATAAGAAAAGTAAGAAAAAGAGAGTGAAGATCATAATTGAAAGTACTAGAAGTAAAATAAGATTTCTAAGAAAAGTGAATAAGAAAAGTAAGAAAAAGAGTGTGAAGATCATAATTGAAAGTATCTAGAAGTTAAATAAGATTTCTAAGAAAAGTGAATAAGAAAAGTAAGAAAAAGAGAGTGAAGATCATAATTGAAAGTATCTAGAAGTTAAATAAGATTTCTAAGAAAAGTGAATAAGAAAAGTAAGAAAAAGAGAGTGAAGATCATAATTGAAAGTACTAGAAGTAAAATAAGATTTCTAAGAAAAGTGAATAAGAAAAGTAAGAAAAAGAGTGTGAAGATCATAATTGAAAGTATCTAGAAGTTAAATAAGATTTCTAAGAAAAGTGAATAAGAAAAGTAAGAAAAAGAGTGTGAAGATCATAATTGAAAGTACTAGAAGTAAAATAAGATTTCTAAGAAAAGTGAATAAGAAAAGTAAGAAAAAGAGTGTGAAGATCATAATTGAAAGTATCTAGAAGTTAAATAAATCTTCTAAGGAAAAGTGAATAAGAAAAACAAAGAAAAAGAGTGTGAAGATCAGTAATTGAAAGTATCTAGAAGTTAAATAAATCTTCTAAGAAAAGTGAATAAGAAAAGTAAGAAAAAGAGAGTGAAGATCATAATTGAAAGTATCTAGAAGTTAAATAAGATTTCTAAGAAAAGTAAGAAAAAGAGAGTGAAGATCATAATTGAAAGTATCTAGAAGTTAAATAAGATTTCTAAGAAAAGTGAATAAGAAAAGTAAGAAAAAGAGTGTGAAGATCATAATTGAAAGTATCTAGAAGTTAAATAAATCTTCTAAGGAAAAGTGAATAAGAAAAGTAAGAAAAAGAGTGTGAAGATCATAATTGAAAGTATCGTGTAATAAATAAATCTTCTAAGGAAAAGTGAATAAGAAAAGTAAGAAAAAGAGAGTGAAGATCATAATTGAAAGTACTAGAAGTAAAATAAGATTTCTAAGAAAAGTGAATAAGAAAAGTAAGAAAAAGAGTGTGAAGATCATAATTGAAAGTATCTAGAAGTTAAATAATATTTCTAAGAAAAGTGAATAAGAAAAGTAAGAAAAAGAGTGTGAAGATCATAATTGAAAGTACTAGAAGTAAAATAAGATTTCTAAGAAAAGTGAATAAGAAAAGTAAGAAAAAGAGTGTGAAGATCATAATTGAAAGTATCTAGAAGTTAAATAAGATTTCTAAGAAAAGTGAATAAGAAAAGTAAGAAAAAGAGTGTGAAGATCAGTAATTGAAAGTATCTAGAAGTTAAATAAGATTTCTAAGAAAAGTGAATAAGAAAAGTAAGAAAAAGAGTGTGAAGATCAGTAATTGAAAGTATCTAGAAGTTAAATAATATTTCTAAGAAAAGTGAATAAGAAAAGTAAGAAAAAGAGTGTGAAGATCATAATTGAAAGTATCTAGAAGTAAAATAAGATTTCTAAGAAAAGTGAATAAGAAAAGTAAGAAAAAGAGTGTGAAGATCATAATTGAAAGTATCTAGAAGTAAAATAAGATTTCTAAGAAAAGTGAATAAGAAAAGTAAGAAAAAGAGTGTGAAGATCATAATTGAAAGTACTAGAAGTAAAATAAGATTTCTAAGAAAAGTGAATAAGAAAAGTAAGAAAAAGAGTGTGAAGATCATAATTGAAAGTATCTAGAAGTTAAATAAATCTTCTAAGGAAAAGTGAATAAGAAAAACAAAGAAAAAGAGTGTGAAGATCAGTAATTGAAAGTATCTAGAAGTTAAATAAATCTTCTAAGAAAAGTGAATAAGAAAAGTAAGAAAAAGAGAGTGAAGATCATAATTGAAAGTATCTAGAAGTTAAATAAGATTTCTAAGAAAAGTAAGAAAAAGAGAGTGAAGATCATAATTGAAAGTATCTAGAAGTTAAATAAGATTTCTAAGAAAAGTGAATAAGAAAAGTAAGAAAAAGAGTGTGAAGATCAGTAATTGAAAGTATCTAGAAGTTAAATAAGATTTCTAAGAAAAGTGAATAAGAAAAGTAAGAAAAAGAGAGTGAAGATCATAATTGAAAGTATCTAGAAGTTAAATAAATCTTCTAAGGAAAAGTGAATAAGAAAAGTAAGAAAAAGAGTGTGAAGATCATAATTGAAAGTATCTAGAAGTTAAATAAGATTTCTAAGAAAAGTGAATAAGAAAAGTAAGAAAAAGAGTGTGAAGATCAGTAATTGAAAGTATCTAGAAGTTAAATAAGATTTCTAAGAAAAGTGAATAAGAAAAGTAAGAAAAAGAGTGTGAAGATCAGTAATTGAAAGTATCTAGAAGTTAAATAAGATTTCTAAGAAAAGTGAATAAGAAAAGTAAGAAAAAGAGAGTGAAGATCATAATTGAAAGTATCTAGAAGTTAAATAAGATTTCTAAGAAAAGTGAATAAGAAAAGTAAGAAAAAGAGTGTGAAGATCATAATTGAAAGTATCGTGTAGTTAAATAATATTTCTAAGAAAAGTGAATAAGAAAAGTAAGAAAAAGAGTGTGAAGATCATAATTGAAAGTATCGTGTAGTTAAATAAATCTTCTAAGGAAAAGTGAATAAGAAAAGTAAGAAAAAGAGTGTGAAGATCATAATTGAAAGTATCTAGAAGTTAAATAATATTTCTAAGAAAAGTGAATAAGAAAAGTAAGAAAAAGAGTGTGAAGATCATAATTGAAAGTACTAGAAGTAAAATAAGATTTCTAAGAAAAGTGAATAAGAAAAGTAAGAAAAAGAGTGTGAAGATCATAATTGAAAGTATCTAGAAGTTAAATAAGATTTCTAAGAAAAGTGAATAAGAAAAGTAAGAAAAAGAGTGTGAAGATCAGTAATTGAAAGTATCTAGAAGTTAAATAAGATTTCTAAGAAAAGTGAATAAGAAAAGTAAGAAAAAGAGAGTGAAGATCATAATTGAAAGTATCTAGAAGTTAAATAAGATTTCTAAGAAAAGTGAATAAGAAAAGTAAGAAAAAGAGAGTGAAGATCATAATTGAAAGTATCTAGAAGTTAAATAATATTTCTAAGAAAAGTGAATAAGAAAAGTAAGAAAAAGAGTGTGAAGATCAGTAATTGAAAGTATCGTGTAGTTAAATAAATCTTCTAAGGAAAAGTGAATAAGAAAAGTAAGAAAAAGAGAGTGAAGATTATAATTGAAAGTATCGTGTAGTTAAATAAATCTTCTAAGGAAAAGTGAATAAGAAAAGTAAGAAAAAGAGAGTGAAGATCATAATTGAAAGTATCTAGAAGTTAAATAAGATTTCTAAGAAAAGTGAATAAGAAAAGTAAGAAAAAGAGAGTGAAGATCATAATTGAAAGTACTAGAAGTAAAATAAGATTTCTAAGAAAAGTGAATAAGAAAAGTAAGAAAAAGAGTGTGAAGATCATAATTGAAAGTATCGTGTAGTTAAATAAATCTTCTAAGGAAAAGTGAATAAGAAAAGTAAGAAAAAGAGAGTGAAGATCATAATTGAAAGTATCTAGAAGTTAAATAAGATTTCTAAGAAAAGTGAATAAGAAAAGTAAGAAAAAGAGAGTGAAGATCATAATTGAAAGTATCTAGAAGTTAAATAAGATTTCTAAGAAAAGTGAATAAGAAAAGTAAGAAAAAGAGAGTGAAGATCATAATTGAAAGTACTAGAAGTAAAATAAGATTTCTAAGAAAAGTGAATAAGAAAAGTAAGAAAAAGAGTGTGAAGATCATAATTGAAAGTATCGTGTAGTTAAATAAATCTTCTAAGGAAAAGTGAATAAGAAAAGTAAGAAAAAGAGAGTGAAGATCATAATTGAAAGTATCTAGAAGTTAAATAAGATTTCTAAGAAAAGTGAATAAGAAAAGTAAGAAAAAGAGTGTGAAGATCAGTAATTGAAAGTATCTAGAAGTTAAATAAGATTTCTAAGAAAAGTGAATAAGAAAAGTAAGAAAAAGAGTGTGAAGATCATAATTGAAAGTATCTAGAAGTTAAATAATATTTCTAAGAAAAGTGAATAAGAAAAGTAAGAAAAAGAGTGTGAAGATCAGTAATTGAAATTATCTAGAAGTTAAATAAATCTTCTAAGGAAAAGTGAATAAGAAAAACAAAGAAAAAGAGTGTGAAGATCAGTAATTGAAAGTATCTAGAAGTTAAATAAATCTTCTAAGAAAAGCGAATAAGAAAAGTAAGAATTAGAGTGTGAAGAACAGTAATTGAAAGTATCTAGAAGTTAAATAAGATTTCTAAGAAAAGTGAATAAGAAAAGTAAGAAAAAGAGTGTGAAGATCATAATTGAAAGTATCTAGAAGTTAAATAAGATTTCTAAGAAAAGTGAATAAGAAAAGTAAGAAAAAGAGTGTGAAGATCAGTAATTGAAAGTATCTAGAAGTTAAATAAGATTTCTAAGAAAAGTGAATAAGAAAAGTAAGAAAAAGAGTGTGAAGATCAGTAATTGAAAGTATCTAGAAGTTAAATAAGATTTCTAAGAAAAGTGAATAAGAAAAGTAAGAAAAAGAGAGTGAAGATCATAATTGAAAGTATCTAGAAGTTAAATAAGATTTCTAAGAAAAGTGAATAAGAAAAGTAAGAAAAAGAGTGTGAAGATCATAATTGAAAGTATCGTGTAGTTAAATAATATTTCTAAGAAAAGTGAATAAGAAAAGTAAGAAAAAGAGTGTGAAGATCATAATTGAAAGTATCGTGTAGTTAAATAAGATTTCTAAGAAAAGTGAATAAGAAAAGTAAGAAAAAGAGAGTGAAGATCATAATTGAAAGTATCTAGAAGTTAAATAAGATTTCTAAGAAAAGTGAATAAGAAAAGTAAGAAAAAGAGTGTGAAGATCAGTAATTGAAAGTATCTAGAAGTTAAATAAGATTTCTAAGAAAAGTGAATAAGAAAAGTAAGAAAAAGAGAGTGAAGATCATAATTGAAAGTATCTAGAAGTTAAATAAGATTTCTAAGAAAAGTGAATAAGAAAAGTAAGAAAAAGAGTGTGAAGATCATAATTGAAAGTATCGTGTAGTTAAATAATATTTCTAAGAAAAGTGAATAAGAAAAGTAAGAAAAAGAGAGTGAAGATCATAATTGAAAGTACTAGAAGTAAAATAAGATTTCTAAGAAAAGTGAATAAGAAAAGTAAGAAAAAGAGTGTGAAGATCATAATTGAAAGTATCGTGTAGTTAAATAAATCTTCTAAGGAAAAGTGAATAAGAAAAGTAAGAAAAAGAGAGTGAAGATCATAATTGAAAGTATCTAGAAGTTAAATAAGATTTCTAAGAAAAGTGAATAAGAAAAGTAAGATAAAGAGTGTGAAGATCAGTAATTGAAAGTATCTAGAAGTTAAATAAATCTTCTAAGAAAAGTGAATAAGAAAAGTAAGAAAAAGAGTGTGAAGATTATAATTGAAAGTATCGTGTAGTTAAATAAATCTTCTAAGAAAAGTGAATAAGAAAAGTAAGAAAAAGAGTGTGAAGATCATAATTGAAAGTATCAAAAAGTTAAATAAGATTTCTAAGAAAAGTGAATAAGAAAAGTAAGAAAAAGAGAGTGAAGATCATAATTGAAAGTACTAGAAGTTAAATAAGATTTCTAAGAAAAGTGAATAAGAAAAGTAAGAAAAAGAGAGTGAAGATCATAATTGAAAGTACTAGAAGTAAAATAAGATTTCTAAGAAAAGTGAATAAGAAAAGTAAGAAAAAGAGTGTGAAGATCATAATTGAAAGTATCGTGTAGTTAAATAAATCTTCTAAGGAAAAGTGAATAAGAAAAGTAAGAAAAAGAGAGTGAAGATCATAATTGAAAGTATCTAGAAGTTAAATAAGATTTCTAAGAAAAGTGAATAAGAAAAGTAAGAAAAAGAGAGTGAAGATCATAATTGAAAGTATCTAGAAGTTAAATAAGATTTCTAAGAAAAGTGAATAAGAAAAGTAAGAAAAAGAGAGTGAAGATCATAATTGAAAGTACTAGAAGTAAAATAAGATTTCTAAGAAAAGTGAATAAGAAAAGTAAGAAAAAGAGTGTGAAGATCATAATTGAAAGTATCGTGTAGTTAAATAAATCTTCTAAGGAAAAGTGAATAAGAAAAGTAAGAAAAAGAGAGTGAAGATCATAATTGAAAGTACTAGAAGTTAAATAAGATTTCTAAGAAAAGTGAATAAGAAAAGTAAGAAAAAGAGAGTGAAGATCATAATTGAAAGTATCTAGAAGTTAAATAAGATTTCTAAGAAAAGTGAATAAGAAAAGTAAGAAAAAGAGAGTGAAGATCATAATTGAAAGTATCTAGAAGTTAAATGAGATTTCTAAGAAAAGTGAATAAGAAAAGTAAGAAAAAGAGAGTGAAGATCATAATTGAAAGTATCTAGAAGTTAAATAAGATTTCTAAGAAAAGTGAATAAGAAAAGTAAGATAAAGAGTGTGAAGATCATAATTGAAAGTACTAGAAGTAAAATAAGATTTCTAAGAAAAGTGAATAAGAAAAGTAAGAAAAAGAGTGTGAAGATCATAATTGAAAGTATCTAGAAGTTAAATAAATCTTCTAAGGAAAAGTGAATAAGAAAAGTAAGAAAAAGAGAGTGAAGATCATAATTGAAAGTATCTAGAAGTTAAATAAGATTTCTAAGAAAAGTGAATAAGAAAAGTAAGAAAAAGAGAGTGAAGATCATAATTGAAAGTATCTAGAAGTTAAATAAATCTTCTAAGGAAAAGTGAATAAGAAAAGTAAGATAAAGAGTGTGAAGATCATAATTGAAAGTATCTAGAAGTTAAATAAGATTTCTAAGAAAAGTGAATAAGAAAAGTAAGAAAAAGAGTGTGAAGATCAGTAATTGAAAGTATCTAGATTTTAAATAAGATTTCTAAGAAAAGTGAATAAGAAAAGTAAGAAAAAGAGTGTGAAGATCAGTAATTGAAAGTATCTAGAAGTTAAATAAGATTTCTAAGAAAAGTGAATAAGAAAAGTAAGAAAAAGAGAGTGAAGATCATAATTGAAAGTATCTAGAAGTTAAATAAGATTTCTAAGAAAAGTGAATAAGAAAAGTAAGAAAAAGAGTGTGAAGATCATAATTGAAAGTATCGTGTAGTTAAATAATATTTCTAAGAAAAGTGAATAAGAAAAGTAAGAAAAAGAGTGTGAAGATCATAATTGAAAGTATCGTGTAGTTAAATAAATCTTCTAAGGAAAAGTGAATAAGAAAAGTAAGAAAAAGAGAGTGAAGATCATAATTGAAAGTATCTAGAAGTTAAATAAGATTTCTAAGAAAAGTGAATAAGAAAAGTAAGATAAAGAGTGTGAAGATCAGTAATTGAAAGTATCAAAAAGTTAAATAATATTTCTAAGAAAAGTGAATAAGAAAAGTAAGATAAAGAGTGTGAAGATCATAATTGAAAGTATCTAGAAGTTAAATAAGATTTCTAAGAAAAGTGAATAAGAAAAGTAAGAAAAAGAGAGTGAAGATCATAATTGAAAGTATCAAAAAGTTAAATAAGATTTCTAAGAAAAGTAAGAAAAAGAGAGTGAAGATCATAATTGAAAGTATCTAGAAGTTAAATAAGATTTCTAAGAAAAGTGAATAAGAAAAGTAAGAAAAAGAGAGTGAAGATCATAATTGAAAGTACTAGAAGTAAAATAAGATTTCTAAGAAAAGTGAATAAGAAAAGTAAGAAAAAGAGTGTGAAGATCATAATTGAAAGTATCGTGTAGTTAAATAAATCTTCTAAGGAAAAGTGAATAAGAAAAGTAAGAAAAAGAGAGTGAAGATCATAATTGAAAGTATCTAGAAGTTAAATAAGATTTCTAAGAAAAGTGAATAAGAAAAGTAAGAAAAAGAGAGTGAAGATCATAATTGAAAGTATCTAGAAGTTAAATAAGATTTCTAAGAAAAGTGAATAAGAAAAGTAAGAAAAAGAGAGTGAAGATCATAATTGAAAGTATCTAGAAGTTAAATAAATCTTCTAAGGAAAAGTGAATAAGAAAAGTAAGAAAAAGAGAGTGAAGATCATAATTGAAAGTATCTAGAAGTTAAATAAGATTTCTAAGAAAAGTGAATAAGAAAAGTAAGATAAAGAGTGTGAAGATCATAATTGAAAGTATCTAGAAGTTAAATAAGATTTCTAAGAAAAGTGAATAAGAAAAGTAAGAAAAAGAGTGTGAAGATCAGTAATTGAAAGTATCTAGAAGTTAAATAAGATTTCTAAGAAAAGTGAATAAGAAAAGTAAGAAAAAGAGAGTGAAGATCATAATTGAAAGTATCTAGAAGTTAAATAAGATTTCTAAGAAAAGTGAATAAGAAAAGTAAGAAAAAGAGAGTGAAGATCATAATTGAAAGTATCTAGAAGTTAAATAATATTTCTAAGAAAAGTGAATAAGAAAAGTAAGATAAAGAGTGTGAAGATCATAATTGAAAGTATCTAGAAGTTAAATAAGATTTCTAAGAAAAGTGAATAAGAAAAGTAAGAAAAAGAGTGTGAAGATCAGTAATTGAAAGTATCTAGAAGTTAAATAAGATTTCTAAGAAAAGTGAATAAGAAAAGTAAGAAAAAGAGTGTGAAGATCAGTAATTGAAAGTATCTAGAAGTTAAATAAGATTTCTAAGAAAAGTGAATAAGAAAAGTAAGAAAAAGAGAGTGAAGATCATAATTGAAAGTACTAGAAGTAAAATAAGATTTCTAAGAAAAGTGAATAAGAAAAGTAAGAAAAAGAGTGTGAAGATCATAATTGAAAGTATCGTGTAGTTAAATAAATCTTCTAAGGAAAAGTGAATAAGAAAAGTAAGAAAAAGAGAGTGAAGATCATAATTGAAAGTATCTAGAAGTTAAATAAGATTTCTAAGAAAAGTGAATAAGAAAAGTAAGAAAAAGAGAGTGAAGATCATAATTGAAAGTATCTAGAAGTTAAATAAGATTTCTAAGAAAAGTGAATAAGAAAAGTAAGAAAAAGAGAGTGAAGATCATAATTGAAAGTACTAGAAGTAAAATAAGATTTCTAAGAAAAGTGAATAAGAAAAGTAAGAAAAAGAGTGTGAAGATCAGTAATTGAAAGTATCGTGTAGTTAAATAAATCTTCTAAGGAAAAGTGAATAAGAAAAGTAAGAAAAAGAGAGTGAAGATCATAATTGAAAGTATCTAGAAGTTAAATAAGATTTCTAAGAAAAGTGAATAAGAAAAGTAAGAAAAAGAGAGTGAAGATCATAATTGAAAGTATCTAGAAGTTAAATAAGATTTCTAAGAAAAGTGAATAAGAAAAGTAAGAAAAAGAGAGTGAAGATCATAATTGAAAGTATCTAGAAGTTAAATAAGATTTCTAAGAAAAGTGAATAAGAAAAGTAAGAAAAAGAGAGTGAAGATCATAATTGAAAGTACTAGAAGTAAAATAAATCTTCTAAGGAAAAGTGAATAAGAAAAGTAAGATAAAGAGTGTGAAGATCATAATTGAAAGTATCTAGAAGTTAAATAAGATTTCTAAGAAAAGTGAATAAGAAAAGTAAGAAAAAGAGTGTGAAGATCATAATTGAAAGTATCTAGAAGTTAAATAAATCTTCTAAGGAAAAGTGAATAAGAAAAGTAAGAAAAAGAGAGTGAAGATCATAATTGAAAGTATCTAGAAGTTAAATAAGATTTCTAAGAAAAGTGAATAAGAAAAGTAAGAAAAAGAGAGTGAAGATTATAATTGAAAGTATCTAGAAGTTAAATAAATCTTCTAAGGAAAAGTGAATAAGAAAAGTAAGATAAAGAGTGTGAAGATCATAATTGAAAGTATCTAGAAGTTAAATAAGATTTCTAAGAAAAGTGAATAAGAAAAGTAAGAAAAAGAGTGTGAAGATCAGTAATTGAAAGTATCTAGAAGTTAAATAAGATTTCTAAGAAAAGTGAATAAGAAAAGTAAGAAAAAGAGTGTGAAGATCAGTAATTGAAAGTATCTAGAAGTTAAATAAGATTTCTAAGAAAAGTGAATAAGAAAAGTAAGAAAAAGAGAGTGAAGATCATAATTGAAAGTATCTAGAAGTTAAATAAGATTTCTAAGAAAAGTGAATAAGAAAAGTAAGAAAAAGAGTGTGAAGATCAGTAATTGAAAGTATCTAGAAGTTAAATAAGATTTCTAAGAAAAGTGAATAAGAAAAGTAAGAAAAAGAGAGTGAAGATCATAATTGAAAGTATCTAGAAGTTAAATAAGATTTCTAAGAAAAGTGAATAAGAAAAGTAAGAAAAAGAGTGTGAAGATCAGTAATTGAAAGTATCTAGAAGTTAAATAAGATTTCTAAGAAAAGTGAATAAGAAAAGTAAGAAAAAGAGTGTGAAGATCATAATTGAAAGTATCGTGTAGTTAAATAATATTTCTAAGAAAAGTGAATAAGAAAAGTAAGAAAAAGAGTGTGAAGATCATAATTGAAAGTATCGTGTAGTTAAATAAATCTTCTAAGGAAAAGTGAATAAGAAAAGTAAGAAAAAGAGAGTGAAGATCATAATTGAAAGTATCTAGAAGTTAAATAAGATTTCTAAGAAAAGTGAATAAGAAAAGTAAGATAAAGAGTGTGAAGATCAGTAATTGAAAGTATCAAAAAGTTAAATAATATTTCTAAGAAAAGTGAATAAGAAAAGTAAGAAAAAGAGTGTGAAGATTATAATTGAAAGTATCTAGAAGTTAAATAAGATTTCTAAGAAAAGTGAATAAGAAAAGTAAGAAAAAGAGTGTGAAGATCATAATTGAAAGTATCTAGAAGTAAAATAAGATTTCTAAGAAAAGTGAATAAGAAAAGTAAGAAAAAGAGTGTGAAGATCATAATTAAAAATATCAAAAAGTTAAATAAATCTTCTAAGGAAAAGTGAATAAGAAAAGTAAGAAAAAGAGAGTGAAGATCATAATTGAAAGTATCTAGAAGTTAAATAAGATTTCTAAGAAAAGTGAATAAGAAAAGTAAGAAAAAGAGAGTGAAGATCATAATTGAAAGTATCTAGAAGTTAAATAAGATTTCTAAGAAAAGTGAATAAGAAAAGTAAGAAAAAGAGAGTGAAGATCATAATTGAAAGTATCAAAAAGTTAAATAAGATTTCTAAGAAAAGTAAGAAAAAGAGAGTGAAGATCATAATTGAAAGTATCTAGAAGTTAAATAAGATTTCTAAGAAAAGTGAATAAGAAAAGTAAGAAAAAGAGAGTGAAGATCATAATTGAAAGTACTAGAAGTAAAATAAGATTTCTAAGAAAAGTGAATAAGAAAAGTAAGAAAAAGAGTGTGAAGATCATAATTGAAAGTATCGTGTAGTTAAATAAATCTTCTAAGGAAAAGTGAATAAGAAAAGTAAGAAAAAGAGAGTGAAGATCATAATTGAAAGTATCTAGAAGTTAAATAAGATTTCTAAGAAAAGTGAATAAGAAAAGTAAGAAAAAGAGAGTGAAGATCATAATTGAAAGTATCTAGAAGTTAAATAAGATTTCTAAGAAAAGTGAATAAGAAAAGTAAGAAAAAGAGAGTGAAGATCATAATTGAAAGTATCTAGAAGTTAAATAAATCTTCTAAGGAAAAGTGAATAAGAAAAGTAAGAAAAAGAGAGTGAAGATCATAATTGAAAGTATCTAGAAGTTAAATAAGATTTCTAAGAAAAGTGAATAAGAAAAGTAAGATAAAGAGTGTGAAGATCATAATTGAAAGTATCTAGAAGTTAAATAAGATTTCTAAGAAAAGTGAATAAGAAAAGTAA
>CAMPDV010006103.1:0-32000 GCA_946699065.1 Loxodes magnus | reverse complement strand
ATTAATGAGATGAAAATCACTAATATAGATCTATTAAATCATTTGATTACCTTTAGATTATGTGGTTTTGTTTAACTGAATATACTATTAGTTATTTAGTTGATGAATGAATTTAATTTATATCAATAAAAGCTTTAAATCTTGACTCTTTTATCTACCTGCATCTTTTTCTTCTTAGAGATTTAGAACTTTGTTGAGATGAAAATATTCTCAGTTTTGGTTAAAATTTTCCTTTTTTCTTGTATTTATATAATGAATCACTCTAATATCTTTTGTTGATATTCTTAGTTAAAGCGAATAAAGCATTGAGTGTTGGCTTAAGACCGAAACTTATATTTAGATAATCAAGTTGTGATGTATAAAATTTGCTTAGATATTAAGAGTATACAATTGTATCAATTGTCTTGACCATTAGTGTAAGAATTAACTTAATCTAGTTTGATATCTTCTTATTTAGCATAGTTATCTAAAGTTACTCTTTTTAGAATCTTACTATTCTTTTTCATTTCCTATTTACTCTATTATATAAGAAGTTAACACTGTTAGATTTTCTAATATCTAGTTTATTTATTCTACTATATTCTTTTATAACCTCAAGTTTACATATAACCTATGAAAACCATCAAATAAGTCTAAATTTCTTCTTATTTTATAGTTGCTTTAATACTTAAATTTATTTAATATACCTGAGCTGATATTTAAATAAATTGATAGGAGTTCCTAATTTTATCAGCTATATTCCTATATTTAAAATGCATCTTCTAATAATCGGCATTTTTCTAAAACTATTTAAGTGACTGAAATTGAAATATTATTTCTTAATATAGCTTTTATACTTAATTTCTAAGCTAAATTTTATAAAATCTTAGCTTTATTTATTAGCTTGGTAAGATGCTACTAATACATAAGTATTTATTAGTAGATTTATCCAATTTGTATCTGTTCTCATTTGCATATTATTATTATGAAGAGTATGCAAAGAATTTTACTTTATGCTTTACTTTTTTTATTCCATTTTATCTTCTTTAATAACTTTAACACTTTTTGAAACTTTTTGTGAATAGTCTGTTGATAGACGTTTCTTATGCTAATGCTTTTTGATCTTTTTATCATTGTAGATGTTTTCGAATTTTTTAAGTTATTTAGATTGTTTCGTGTAATTATTAGATATTTTACTGGAGACTCAGGAAAAGCAGTTATTTTGATTGATTTAATGATTTTGAAATAAATCTTGAAGATAAGGTCATCTTCTTGAAGGATTTTGAAATGTGTAACTAAATATTTTGAATTTTGATCTTCCTAAACTAGTAAGAGTCATTCTTTACGGTCTTTTGCTTCTATTCGTACCCTTATTTATTCAAAAATGGGGTGCTATCTATATACTTACTGCGATAACACTAACTTAGAAACCATTTAATTTTTATTTCATGTTTGATAGTTACAAAAAAAAATATTTGTCTATTTTTTAAGGCTTTTTCCTTCAGGTTGATTTCCTAAGTATATGCAATTATTTTTTAATTTTTATCTTATATAATTGAAATTAAAGAGGGTGGAAATGGGACCTGAGATGCACAAGGGACCTTCAGCAGGTTTAAAGGGACTTGCGATTAAGATGCAATCCCCCATGCTGAGAAATAAGCCACAGAAAGGCTTAAATACCTTCCCTCAACAACTTGTGCACTCTGTGGTGCATTCATCCTTGGACTTCCCAACTAAGGGACTCAATTACACCTCCTACTAACTCAGACCGAGGTACCGCCTTGGAGTGATCTCTCCACCTCTTAGGAGCTACCTAGGCAGATCGGCGGTTTCTGCCTGTTGAAGACGGACTGGATGGCGATATTTGCCTATAACGCCGAGAAATGGGTCCAGGCGAGACAATAGGAAAGCCCAAAAAGACATAAACAAGAAGAAAAGATTAGTGATGATGTGCACTTAACACACATCAGGTAGGCATCTATTAAAATAACAGTCCCTTCCTTAACACTTAATTTAATTTAAATTTTTATCTTACTTCTTACTTGTTGCAATATTTCCTTATCATTGCTAAAAATATAAAAAAAGCGAACTTCTTTCGATTAATTTGCTCATCTATTACTATAAAACAATATAACTTTTACTTACTTTACTTTACAAAAATCTTTTTAAAGCTTGTATTTGCTATTTATTTTAACAAAACTATTTCCTATATACTTCGGATTACCTCACTGTCAACGACCGTTCATAATTTTCCAAATTAAGTAAATTTGGTTTTAAACTTTAAATGCGAATGATGCCAATTTACTGAATAAAATTTATTTAAAATTGAACTATAAATAAATCATCTTATTTTTAAAAAAACTTAAACGAAGTCTATTTTTGCAAATTATAAAAAGAAATCAAAAAAATCAAAAATAAAGACAAACGAAATCTAAAATTATTTAAAAGATACATTTGAATCTCAGAAAAAGATTGCAGATTTAATTGTAAAAAAAAATTAAAAAAACTATAACTTATTCTTTACAAAGATACCTTGAAGTAACTGGCTATAAAAGTAAAAAGCGAAATAAAAAAGAAAAAGATTTTTAACTTAAAAGAAATCCGAGAAGATTATGCTATAAACGATAAACATTGTCAAAAACTTTACCTTTGACATGTTTCAAAAAATAAGGTCATAGGAATAAATATATAAATAAGTTGAAAAAATAGAAAATTATAATAATTAAAAAAAAAGAAAAAAATCATTAAATACTTTCGATTAATATAAGCTAAAAAGATACAGAATAATCAATAAAGAATTAAATTAAAAAAAACTAAAATGTAGCATAATTTCGATCAAAGACTTATCTACTTAACACCCTTAAATATATATCTCTTATTTAATTATCTACTGGCCTCTTTTTCATTCATTACATTCAAATTTATTATAAGTCGGTGTAGTCAAGCGGTTAAGACACGACACTGTGAACGTCGTAACCAGAGTTCAAATCTCTGCGCCGACATTCTTTTATAACCAAAACTTTATAACCTATTTTCGATCAAAGACTTTCTATATCTACTTTAAACTTCGATTACTTTCCGACACTTATCATACATCTACACAGTATATCTACACTCACAAAGGACATATTCTAGTATTCCTTTTTCTTACATCAAATTTTTAAGAATTTTTATTGCTTTGATCTAGTTTTTTTACTAAGAGAAAGTGAATGCTTTTAATTTATTAGTAAGCACAAACTTTTTCATTTAAAAGTTTTTTATAGATATTTGTTTTTAATTTTCCTTTATTTTAAATTTTAATTTTTTTAGTAAAGGTTTTATTTTTTTAATTTTAAATTTTATCAATTTTTGCTCTGTTTTACAATTTTTTATGAGTGTTTTTTTTTAATTTACTGTTTATTACGAATTTCAAAAGATTTATATTTTTCTTTTTATGCTTTTATTTTTATTATTTAATCTTTTTTAAAACTTTTAGATATAATCATTAGCTTTTGAATTTTTCTTTAAATTTTAAATAATAGTATTAACTGCTTAAATTTTTCAAAGTAAGTCTCAAAAATGTCCTTTTTTAAATTCAGATCATTTTAAAATATAATAACTAAAGGTAAAAGTTTTCATTGATTTTTACTTTTCATTTATACTGCTAAAGATTTACGATACAGAATATTTATTAAGATTTTTTGGTGGTAAATGATATAAGTTTTAAAATTGCGCTAAATCATAAAATAATTTGGAATTATATAAGTTTACTTTGTAAATTTAATCAAAAATAAAATTTATAAGTTTAATATTATAATATTTTTTAATATTATATTAATTTTTAAATAAATAAACTCTATTATAATCATTTAGCACACTCGATTATGCGCAGCTTTTTAAATTATCTTTATTTAAAGTTAATAAAACAGCTCTTTGGAAGTTGCCTACAGTGTTTCACTCTTTGGAAATTCTGTCTTCTATTAAGACATGTTCGGATTGATGCCCCAAGAAAAACAATCGTCAGACATCTTTCATCAACCGTTGCTAAATGCCTCCAGTTCTTTCCTCTTGGCTCCTGTCAAGATTTTTGTTCTGTTTGTCGCTCCTGAAGTACTTCCTGGTTCTTGAGTTAAGTTAATCTCCGTTGTGGAATTGCTCCTCCCTTTTTAAAATATTATAATAATAAATAAGAAAATAATAAAAAACATTGCAAAAGAGAAAGAAAGTAAATTTTTTTTCTTTTGAATATTCATTATGATAAGATGATTACATCAAATGCAAACATTTCATTTTTTTCTGGGTGAATTATACTACCGAAGATTTCTGGAATGGGATAAGCTAAATTTTATAAATGTCCTTAAAAGAAAAAATAATTTTATAAAATAAAAATAATTTATAATTTTTTAATGATTTATTAATAAGAAAAATTGGAAATATTTTTTATGCAAAACTTACTTGAAAAAAGGATATTAGTTTTTTTATTCAAAATAAACAAAAAAAATTCCAAAAAATTATTAGCATAAAATTAAAATAAAAAGAAAAGGATAAAAATTTTATAAAGAAGCAAAATTCGAAAAATTTTATTTTTAAATTAATTATAATTTAAAATATCTAAAAAATAAGATAAAAAGGAAATAAATGCAAATAATCTTTAAATCTTATAAAAATATTAGAATTAAAAAAAAAGTATTAATAGATTATTTAAGATTAAAAATTAGTTTAAATAAAAAACATTTAAAATATTTAAGAAAAATACGAAATTAATAAATGTATTTAAAATGAAAGTACTTTTTTTTAATTAGTAAAGAAATGAAAAAACACAAAAACTTAGAAAAAATGTCATTTTGAAATAATTCAAAAATTAGTTAAAAAATTCTAGAATAAATTTAAATCAAAAAAATTTTAATTTTACATATCTAAAACACAAAAAAGGACATAAAACAGAGAATAAAATAATTATAAATAGAAAAAAGTATAAAAAACTTTAAAAGAAAAATATATAGAAAATTAAATTAAATCATTAAATAACTGTTCGCCTTCCGGCTTAATTGAAGTTTTAAATGTATAAAATCTCCTTTCCTGCGTGTTCGTTCCTTGTGCTCTTTTTCCTGGACTTCTCTCTTTTCTATAGTCTGAGTTAAGAATTTGTTTTTTTTCCAGATTTTCCCATTTCCCGATGGATGAATTCTGTTGCTAGCCATTTCAGTTGCTAATAGTTAATATTACTCCAAATATTCATTCTTATTCTTTTCTATTGGGGACATTTTCGCCATAGATGTCAAGTGCTGTTGCAAATGTAACATCTTTTCCTTGCTCTAGGAAATATCTTTTCTTGTTTCTCTATTTCCATTGGAATTCCTTAAGAAGGCTTCTACAGGTTTTCTTCTATTAATTTAACTCTGGAATCTAATTTTACTCGGTTTTTCTCGTCTTGCTCTTGCATTACTCAAATATCATTCTCTAAATTTTAAACTGACTCATAGACTCCGATTTTAGCTCTTCGGTCTACCATATGGACTTCGTCATCATCTTCATGGTTTATCAGATCCTGACTTATTGTAAACATCTCTTCCTTCTGGGAGTTTAATTCCTCTTCGAATTTTTTTATGTTTCTAATAAGTAAATGAATCAGCTGTTTCATCTATTTAGAGTTCATTTGTTCTATTTCAATGTTGTCTAAATCAAAGGCAATAGGATCCATATTAAATTATCGTACTTTACCTTCTTCGTTTATTTTTTATTTCTTCGTTATTATTTTTATCGATTCAGTTGAGTGGTCTCTTTTTTCAGTTTTCATTGGAGGCGTTGAGAGCTGTGTCAACTTTTCTGTTCTGAATTTTTGTCTCAGTTCCTGTTTGTCCTTTGATGGAATAAGTCCGCTTTATTTTAATTTGTAGGATTTAGTATTTTTTATTAGTTCTTCTAATTTATTTTGTTGTTCTGGTTATTTTTATTAAGAAGAGCGTTAAGTTGAAGAAGACGTAGTGAGAATATTTGCTTCTGGTTTTCTCTCCTGTTCTGAGGAGGTGGTAAAAAAACCCTTCTTGAAGCCAGCCATTTTATATTATATATAGAAAATAATAAAAATTACAAAATAGAATAATATTAAAATGATAACTTTTATCTTAATTATTAGTTGTAGCTTTTTTAATAATTTTAATTTATTTAGTTTAAAAATAATTAAAAATATAAGTAGAAACTAAACAAATCATGAAAGTTACCTTTATTTAGTTAAAAAGCATCTAATTAATTGCTTAATGAAATTTAACCTCTCATTTTATGCTAAAAAGCTGAGAGGTGTGTCTAAATTATTGTTAAAGGCAAAGTTCCTCTTGGAATTGCAAATTTCTTGAATATCTTTTCCCTGTAGAATTATCCATTTGAGTAATATATCTTGGTTAGTCTCTCCCATAATTCTCTTGATTTTTTTACTTTGAACTTTTTGAACACTAAGCATTATTTTATTAGGTGATTCGTTTACTTACAGTAGTAACATCTTTTGAGCACTCGTTTTTGTCTTGGCTGTTGTTCTTTAGGATTTTTTACAACAAGATAGAAGAGTATTGCGATAGGTTCCACGTCCATCTTGTCCAGCTGAATATAAGGTTGAAGTTGGAGTTGAGGTTGGAAATTAACTGTCACTCCAAGAAACTCCACTTAGGATTCTTTCAGCTTGGTGATCTCTTCCGTGAGGTAATAGATAGCAGCTTAATTTCTTGGAATTCTAATGGTTCTTGCGAGACTTGTTCAAGTCTCGTAGTCAACTTGGTAATAATCTTCCTCTTGTGCCTTAAAAGGTCTTATTTTTTAAGGTGATTAGGTTTGGTTAAGCTTCTATTTCTTCAGGACTTAGGTTTAAGTTAGTCCTATTTCATGGTCGTTTTTCTAAGGCTTTGGGTGGAGGAGCTACTTAATGAGTCCCACCAACTCTTGGCATCTAGAAAGCCTTTTCTTATTCCTGCTATTTTTTATAATAAAAGCATCTAATAAATTAAAAATAATAGCTAAGAATAAAATTAAATTTTTAATTTGTACCATATAAGCTTTTAATGTAATATTGGAGTTTATTAACTATCTTATGAAGTAATATACTTATATAGTTAAAGATTGATTATACTAAAGAAATATTTAGATATAAAGAAAATTTGTTGTGTGGCTTTATCTTTGATATCTTAGGAGATTTGTTGTACACTATTTAGATTTGATATTTGCTAATTAAGAAATGTGTTTATAAATTGAATAGTTTAAGCTCTTTATCCTAGAAGTAAGCATTATTATTAATTTAGATCATAATATTTTAGTTTAGAAATGAAAGTTAAATTTAACTTAAAGAATATCTTCCTAAATTAGCTATCCAATTAATTATGGAAAGGTAAACTAATAATAACCTAGTTTCAATTATATTTTCTAAAGCATTTAAAAAGTTTAAATTATTTCCAATAATGAGGATTAAAGAAGCTCATGATTTTTAAATAATGCAATAAAATATTAAAGATTAGAAAGTTTAGAGTGAAAGAAATAGTTAAGCATTAGAAGTAAAAATACTAATAATTAATAAAGTATTGAAATGTTAATTTTTTAGTATAATTTAGACAAAATAAATAGTATGTATTAAATTAAAAATCACTTTAGAATTAACTAAGATAATACCTTTTAGCAGACAGAAGATCTATAAAGTTAAAATATTTAATTATAAGCTCTTTAAATTAATTTAAAATGATAATCACATTTTAATAGCTTTGAATCTGATTATTTATAAATTATTAATTTCTAAATAAATCAAATATATTAGATATTTTAAAGTTCATACCCTTAAGACAAATATCTAATATAAATTTATTTAATTTTTAGTAGATAAGATACTCATGATTCTTTTAATTGAAATCCTCAATTGATTCATCAAAATTGAACAAATAAAAAATAACTAAAGAATATAAAATAATTTGTTATCTAAAACTTTTTAAGCATTTTAAACAATTCTTAGATTAAATATATAAAAAGAATATAGATATGATGATCATATTATACAGGTAAATTTAAAATAAAATTAGATAATATTCTACTTATTATTTATAATTTTCATACAAAAACTAGAAAGAATAAAAGATAATTCCAAAATACAAAAATTTCAGATAGTTTTCTAAATAAAATTATTTATTTTAGTTAAATTTCTAATTTTTAGGATAGTTATATATGATTTGAAAGTTTAAAAATCTTAAGAACATTATACGAACCAAATGTATAAATATTGAAGAGCATTATTAAAACTTACCTAAAGTAAATGATTATTTTGATTTAATTATTTGTTAATTTTTGTTCTAAAATGATAGGAGTTTTATAAAAGATGGCTATTTTCCATCTTAATGTAATATAGATAAAAATCTCATTTATATAAAAATAAATCTGAAGGCAGCGATACTTATTGCTTAAATAAAGTAAATTAAAGTCTATTAAAAGGCCCTAAATATATTATAATAAATGAAAACTTCAATTAACTAAAACTCAAAGAGAAATGAATAAAAAATAGGAGAATTACTAAGATAGTGATTAAATTAAAGGTAGAGAGATATAAATTATAAACTTTTGAATAATAAAAGTAGATAAATATTATAAAACTTAGGCTATAGTAATTGCTTAGATATCATTGCTTTATTTTAAAATTTTACTTTTTAAGAAAATTATTTTAGACAAAGATTATAATTGATGTTACCTAGCAATGAATCATATCTAAAATTGCTTATATGAATGATATTCTTATGGAATGAAATTATTTAAAATTAAAGAATCTTAATAAATTATGATGCATAACGTTAAGGTTTTCCAGATACATTTTGCTGTTAGTAATAAATATAAAAGAATTAAGAAAAGATGTTTAATAATTGAATTATTATATAAATTAAGACAAACATTATAAGAAATGCTTGATTGTTCTAAACTTAATCATTGCAATTTAATATAAAGGGATTAAAAGTAAAATAATAATAAAAGTAACAATATCTCTTTATTTAAATTATGCTTTTTTATTATATTAAGAGCTGTAAATAAATAATTTTATATTGATATAATCATAATTAAGTTTAACAGTATACTAAATAATAAACCAAAGGTTATAAGTATTCAAGAGGATATTGTTACTTGCTATGTTAAATAAATTAAAACTGATTCTTATTATACCTAAATAAGTAAAATTATTTTATACATCTTCATACACTTTATTTAATATATTTAACTTAAATTCCTATAATGCCATATAAGGATAAAATTCACAAGGTTTGGCTAATGGCAAATAATAAAACCTTGATTTAATAATTTTTAATAGAGACATAAAAATAATGAATTTAAAGAAAATCTAGCTAAGACTTAATTAATAGAGTGATAATAATAAAATGAATAATAAACTATTATAATTAATAGAAGTTGCTTTTTATTTATTCTTTTTTAATTTAAATTGTTTGCTTTAAGCATCAACAAAATTTTGTTTCTTCTTTTCGAAATAAGAAAATTAATTAGTGAATTTAGAGAAATTTACTAAAAAGGGAAATTAGATAATGTAAAAAACTTAAAATAAGAAAAAGAAATAATTATTTTATTTAATCAATCTCTATTAAATGTTTCACAACTCAAAATCTACTTCTTCCTGTTCTTGACCATCTTAATCTTCATCATAATCAAAATTTATTTTTATTTATTTGTACTTCTACTATAAGTTTTATATTGATTGGTCTTATATTACATTACATTCTATTAAGAATAACTAATTTAGACAGTTGTATATTTGAAAGTCTTAACCCTTCTCATCTTAAATAGGAAAAGCTTCTTATGTAATATTTTAATTTCCTTCTAGGCTTAAACTTGTTAATCTTTATTTAGTTGATATTAACTAAATTACATCAGTGTTTGTTAAATTGCAGTTATCAAGACTTAGCTTACTTAGGTTTTATATTTGAGTAATTTCTTATATTCAGTTTTCACCATTAATTTAGCAGTCAGATAAATGAAAACTTTATAAAAATAGACAATTTTCTTTAATAATTGCTAAAGTTTCCTTTTTAATTTATTTTATTTTAAGTCATATATAAGTACATTTTCTACTATTTTAAAAGATTCTTTATAAATCTTCATCTAATCCTTCATTATTTGAAAATATAACTATCTTTTTTAAGTTTAACCCATAAATTCCTATTTATTTGTAATCTTCCTTTTATAATTGATCCAGATCTTTCAAACTTATTGTTTCCAAATTAGGTGAATTTTATATCATCAGCTCTAAGTTTATTTAGTTTACATTTTTGCAATTAATTAGTTTAGTCTTTTTGAGATTTGGAAATTAGTTTGAAAAAAACTTAGAAAAGGCTTAAGCGGAAAGTGAAACTTCTTAAAAATCTAAAATTTCTATTTTTTAAGTGTTTGCTTTATCTAGCATTAATCTGATAAATCTTAAGGTTTATTTAGTTTTATTTAAATTAAGTTAGGACATAAATGGATAACTTAATGATTCTATTTATTTGTATCTATATTAATATTTTCAATCTAATTTCCTTTTAGTTGTAGATATTTTGTTAGAATATTGTAATCTAGATTCCTGCTGTAAAGTTTCAATTCTTTTAATTTTAAATTAAGGCAATAGTCTAATAAAAACTACCCTGTTATATAATTTAAATAGTATATTTCTTAACTTTCTACATTTTTTTAATTTTCTAAAAATGCTAAATCCTCATCTTCCAATGTCATAAATAAAAGTTTACATGTTTTTAAGTCTTTGCATTAAGAAATTTCTGGTAATTTTATATTCTTTGTAGGTCAATGCCATATTGAAGTTCTTCTAAGAAATTTTAATTTAAGCTTTTATTATTTTACTCTTTTAGTATAAATATATCATTTAATTTATTTTGTATCTATTAGATCAAATTATTAGATAAATATGAAGTATCTATATATAACCGTTAAAATTGTGAATGAGCCAGTTATCTTAAAGCTCAGTTTATTTTGTTTCTTATATATTTTATATCTCTATTTTCATATCTTTTTATAACTAAAGTTTTGCTATTGAATTCAAACTGATTGAAGTATTAGGAGACTTTTTGTAGATTCATATATCTTTGTTTTTTAGATAATTTGCTATTATATCTAAAATATTTCTATTTTTTAATACAGTATTAGACTTTTAGTTCTATGCTTTTTCATTTTATATGGTATTTGTTTAAATGGTCATTCCTAGTTACTTTAGATTTAAAGTCTAGATACTTTAATCTGCAAGCTAAGCTTGCTGGCATTCCTGACAGGATATTTGATCTTAAGGTTCTTTTCTTTAACATTCTATTTAATAACTTTCCACATAAGATAATTAATTTTCGCTATTTATTTGGATGTTTAAAGTCTGCTGCACTTACAACAGAGCAAGCTTTGAGTCGACTAAGTCTTCTCCATTTATAATAAACTAAAAAGCTGTGAAAATAAATAAATTATGTTGCTAGTATTTCCTTTTATCATCATATAATAATTTATTTCTCTTATAATTATTCAGTTACTTATTACACACCTTTATGTTCTCAAATTTGTATGGCTTTTACTCTTTTTATATGAGTCACTTATATCAACTTTTATTCCATTTCTTTATATACAAATCTAACATTAAAAGGCCTTAAATTTATTATTATTTGTCTATAGTTATAAAACAATCAAATTTTAGAGAGAAAATACTTAAATTATGATTATTTTAGACTGAAAATAGCAATAGATTTTTAGAAAAGAAATTAGGATTTAATTTCTAATCTTAAAGATATGAGCCTGGATTTAATTGATTTTAGAAAAGCTTTTTATAGATATTTGATTGGTAATTTTAGTTAAAAGCTTGATGTGGTATTTTATCTAAATTAATGAGGCTTACTTTTTTAATAATAGTATATTTAGGATATATAAGCTTTATATAAACTAGAAGTTATTTTTGATTTTAGAAATTTGTTTATTTTCATGTATAAACAAAATTTTTATTTTATATCTTATGAGAATATTTACTTTATCTTAAAATAAGCTTAACAAGCCTTTTTCTAATTTTTAAGTTTTCTAAAATAAATAACTTTTATAGAAATGAATCCTTTGAGTGTACTTTAAATAAGCTTAATAATTATATCATTAATATTCTCTTTTTCTACAATTTTCTTCCTTTAATAATTAAACTAAAAGCTTATCATCAAAACCTAAAAAAGCATAAAGTTTATTTATTTATATTTTCTTATATTTCTTAAAGTTTAATTTTTAGATTCTGCTTCCCTAAGTTATCATAATAATTTTCTATTAATTATTCTCATATAAAAAGCTATAACAATAGTTAAGAATTGAATGTTGCAAATATTTAAAGAATCGTAATAAGTTATTTAGAATTTTTAATTCTTTAAACTTTTAATTTTAACTAATCTTATAAAGACACTAAAACCTTTGGAAATTTATTTATTTGGCTTAGTTATTTATGTATTTTTTAATTGATATTCAATTTATTTTTTAAATTATAAAAATAAAATTTTCTATCTTTATCTTAAATATTATACATATGTAGATACCTATAAGATAAAAATGGTATAATGAAATTGCATTGGCAGATGAAGGAAAGTGGATGTTAATTATTAGTATAAAGTTTTCAAATTTATTTACATTTAGAGTTTTAATTTTTAGTGTATTAATAGAAAAAAAATTAGTTTATCTTTTTATTTTAATGCTAAATATATTTAAGAGACGATAGAGTTGAATATTTAAGAGATAAAAGTATTTTAATATTTGTTTAAATATCCATGACATAGGTAAAAAAACTATTTCAGAATCTAAAAATAATAGTTTGATTCTTAATTAAAAATACAAATCTAGAATTATTTACAAGGGTTAAAATTTAGAGCTTAAAGATTCATTTTTCTAAATTAACTAATTTCAATGCTTAAAAATTCTAATAATTCACTTTATTTCTTAATAATTTTTATAGGCTTTTAATATAAGAATAATAATATACAACTATTTTGCAAATTTAATTCATGAGAGAATAAAAAGGGATTTAATTTATGCTTACGATAATTAATTTACTTAAAGTTTATATTTTGGAAGATAAATTATTCCATATCCCTTTGATTTAATAGACTAACTCTATGCTTTTATTTTTTAAATTAAATTGGTTTTTTATCTTTTTCAATAGGAACAGTATTGATATATATTTATATTTTTAGGTTTTAGTTAAAAATATTTTAATGATATGATTTAGTTGCAAAATGGATCTTTGTTTTTTTCCCAAACATCTCAAGAGTTATATTGTTATGAATATCTTAAATATACTTACGATAAATAAAAGGGTATCATTATTATTTTATATGTGACTATCTTTAGTTTACTAACTTTATGAGCATTAAATCTTCTTAAAAGTAAATCTTTTATTTTATTATTTTAATGTAATCAGAAAACAAAATATACTTAAATTTCAAAACAATAGTGATTATTATTAGAATATTTAAATAATTGACTTACAATATCTTAAATCTATAAAGATTATATTTACTATTATTTATACTTTTAATACTACTAATTAATTTGAGATAAATAAGAAAGGAAACTTATAGCAAGGAATAAAGATACTTTTATTTTTAACTTAAATCAATTCACATTTTTTATTTTGTATATACCTACATTCTTGTAGATTTTATGTACAATTTCTTTTTACTTTAGTGCTTTTTAAAAAAGCTTCTATTTTATATCTTCGGCTTCTTCTATTAAAGCTAGATAGTCTTCTTAACATAATAGTTTAAAATAATTTCAGCAGAAGAGAATCTTTTAAGCAGACATGAATTAGATGAGGCAAATAGTTGATTAAAGATCCTTATTTCTGATCTCCTTAAATGGATTCTTAGCATACTAAATAGATATTTTTTTGGTTCTTTTATGCTTTCACATTTTCTACTACACTTCATAAATGATTCCTTGCAATTTGATATTCCTTAAATGTATGTTAATAATTAGCTTAAAAGTCTAGAAATGATATTTAAGGTATGAACTTTTCAATATCTAGATTTAAATTTTAATCTTTTTATTTATTAAGCTTATAATCTTCAGTATACCTTTATTTAAACTTTCCTTCTATAAAGTATGTTTAGAGTGATCTTATTGTTTTATTGCCAATAGAAGTTTAAAGATCCACTTAGCTAAGTTTAAAGTCTAGTATTCTAAATAATTTTTGAAGTTAGATATTAATCAAATATAGAAGAATTCATTTTAATTGTCTTTAATTTATTTTAGATCTTTAGAATCAGAGACCATCTTATGATAAAAGATATAGTATTTAGATGTGTAGGCTTGTTTTATATTCAATCAGATTGAAATTTTCTGAATTATATGGCATTATTTTTATAAAAAGCTATTGTATTTAATAGCCTTTCAAGTATCTTATTTTTAAACCTTCTAATATCTTAGCATATCAAATTCTATCTCATAAAGATATTAATTCTATAAGTTTGCTTTCCTTATTGGTTGAGGAACTACTATAATTTATAAGCCATAAAGTTTAAATATAGGGTTCCTAATTTGCTTTTTTACTTTAAATTATCAGAAATATAGTAGCCTATAAGTAAAATTCACTCTTCATGTTTTAATCTTCTTAAAAATATGGATATTTCTATTTAAACAATATTCAGCAAACAATTCTTAGATATAGTTTTACTTGCAAACTTTGCACTCAGTACATTTATTGCTCTTTGCTAATAAAAAGACTTTGAAAAGTCTTTAAAGATTGTGCTTTGATTAATTATTTACTGACTTTAAAGTATTTTCAGGTTTTGGTTAAACGAAAAGTATAAAGCTTAATATTTGCTTATTTTGCTTATTCCTTCTCAAATATTTATTCTTTATTCATATTTTATGTAAGGAAGCTTTGCTTAGCACTGCTTTTGCAATGCTCATTTTAGATATTAAGCAATAATTTTAAAACAGCCTTTAATAGATAATCAATAGTAAGTATATAAGTAATTAGTAAATTATGCTTAATGCTTAATTTAAGTATTAGCTAAATAAGTAATTTTAATATGAAATAGAATAACAATATTAGACTTTAATTTTCAATCTTTACTGAATGTGATTATAAACATAATATGTTCTTATTTCATTTCTTTAGATAACTAAAATAAGTAGAAAGAGACTAATCATTTATTTATAATGCAACTATAAGTAATAAACTAGATCTTTAAACTAAAATCTAAATAAGAGTTCTATATATATAAACAAGTATAACCAATTACTAATTTATATTTTTCAATTCATCATCTTTTAGTGCGAGAACTTTGATCAAACCTTGCTCTACGGATTCTCGTGTATTCTAGACCATTTCCCGCTAGTCATTTCGAAAGTGAATAAACTATTACTTGAATCAAACTTAAATACAAAATTTCGTCTGGCAACAAGCTAAGTAAAATCATATAAATATTCTTTCCTTCTGGATATTTTTATCCTCATTTAATTATTTTTTTCAAATCATATAACTAAGCTTCTATATCGCTTTTGTTTCTATAAATAAGAAATTTTTTATTTTGGGGAACGAAAAGAGAAGAAATTGTTGACTTCTTTGTAAATACTTAGTAACTGCGGATCCATCTGCTACTTATGCAATCATAAACTTGAATCTTATCTTATAGCCCGTTCTGTCAGCTATTGTGCCCACCAAAAATATGAATTCTAGAGTCGACTTAGTCACATCCGAAACCTTCAACAGAAATTTGGATAGACTAAGTACTTTGAATGTTTTAGTGATTAGGTTAAATTATTCACACTCAGCTGTTTTTATTTTCTAATTGTTTAAGTAAATACTTCCAGAAAGTATATAAACTTTGTCCATTTTATTAAAGTTTGTTCTATGGCAACCTCTTTAAAATATGATTTTGTATTCTTATGTTTTGTCCACTCTAAAAATTGAAAATCTATCCTAGTCGAGTTAAATCCGCCAGATATCAAAAGAGTCTGAATTTATAGCTACTCCACTTAACTAAATCCATCAGTCCTGTTTATTTTAATACTTTCCTGGTAGAAATTTCCTGTCTTTAGTGAATATGTTTTTAGAGTATTGGCATATATATATGGCAGATATTTTGTGGAATTACTTCATCTATATTAGCTTTCTAAGCAAGTAAAATCTCTTGAACTTTGAATTTTTCATCATTTATCTCTTTCAAATCATAGTTCATAAAGTTTTGTATCTGTTTAGTTATTGCTTCATCCTTGGCTTCATAGATAATTTTAACTTTATACTTTTCTATCTTTTCTAATTAGGCTATTATATATGAAATATTCTTAATAAAGCCTATTTATTCTAGTATGTTTTCTTAGTCTTAAGGTAAAGATCTATCTAAAATATTTTCCAGATTATTTATTTTCTGCTACTTTTCCTCATATTTATTCTTTAAGTTATCTTCTTCTTTCTATATTTGCTGTATTTTGAGCATTAAAGTTAATTATATTTATAAGTTTTTTGAGAAAGTTCTCTAATAAATTGTTAGTACTTGCTTATTTATTCTTTTGCTTATACTTAAGAATGTGCTAAAAATTACCTACATTCTTGTAGATCTTTATGCAGAATTTCTTTTTACTTTAGTGCTTTTAAAAAAGATTTTATTTGATATCTTCAGCTTCCTCTTCTATTAAAGTTAGATAGTGTCCTTAATGAGCTTCTATATGCTTACATTAGTGACATAATATTTCAAAATCATTTCAGCAGAAAAATTCCTTTTAAGCATTATGAAGCAAACAGACATCAATTAGCTGAGGCTAAATACTCTTCTAAGATTCTTATTTCAATTGTTTTTCTTTGATTCTGATCTCCTTAAACGCATTATAAGCACAATTTATTCTCCTCTTATTGGTTAAGATTTTTTATACTTCCACTTTCATATTTTCTAAAACACTTTCCGCATTAATTATCCCTCTGCATCTTTTGATGAATCACCGTAAATAGAGAATTTAAACATATTTAAAATCGGTAAAGAAATGCCTTTATACTCTCAGTCGATACAAGAATGTTACTCCCTAAAAATTTAAAATGCTTTGTCGCATATTTACGTCGCCTAAGGCTGAATACGGCGGAGAATTGGTTCCTTGAACTATAATGAGAGGCTCATAGTCTATGAAAGAGAAGATAAACAAAAGTATGCGTATAATTGCGAGGAAGGCTTTACAGTCGCCTATCTCTGTCTTTAATGAGTCCTGTTATATAAACTTTAACTGACTCCCTTTTGAGCATATTATGGCATGAGCTTTTTCTGTTTCTACTTTAAAATATGGAAAGAATCTAGGACTATCCGGAATCCGATATAGGAAGACTCTTAGAATGCAATTGAAACTAAAAATCTTTGTACTTTTAGTAAGTTAAAAGGATGTTTTAATATTACGGAATTATCAATGACGACCAAGCCATGATTTATAATTAACTTTCTTTTGAGAATCTTATTGAAGAAAAAATAAGAAACAAATTCTATTAAGAAGCAACTATACGATATAGAGACATGCCCACTGCACAGATATTTAGAGAGCAAGTTGGAGGACTTTTGAAATTTCCTGAAATAAATTACACTAAACTAAACAAAGAATATAAAATAGAAAACATCTCAATCTTTAAATTACGAACTAATTCTTACAGTTTTCAATATGACTTAATATGCGTCATTATCCTGTAGAAAATTACCTCTGTAAATGTGGTGGAAAAGACACATTTAGACATATCTTCGAATGTGTCTACTATTAGGACATAGTTAGAAATATCTCGGATAAATTTCCTGGAAAAGACTTGGAAAAACTAGTAACTTATTATTAACTCTACATATATTGGAATTTCATAAGTAAATGGATGCAAATCTTCAGATAAAAAATTTTCATAAGAATCTACGAAAAAAGAATTGAAATTGTAGAACAAAACACAGATAATTGATTGGAGTCTAAAGAAGAACAATAAGAAATAACAAGAAACAACAAGAAACAACAAGAAACAACGGGGAAAAGTTGGAAGATGGAAAGAACGATGCTTGAACTTTTTGAACATAATTAAAATGAAATATCTCATTTATATCAGTAACTTCATTTCATTAACATTTTTATTAAAGTGATTTCTTCTTCTTATCCCTCTGCATTTTTATATTCCTTATTTTATCTTAAAAAATTATTTGCATAATAATTAAATCAAATCTAAAGTTTAAAAATGATACTTAAAGTATGTGCTTCCAATATCTAAATTTTTATCAATCCTAAGGAGTAAGTGAGATATACTTACCTTATATTTAAACTCTAATTTTTAATCTTTTTGTATTTAGCTTTATTTTATAATCTTCATCGTACCTTTATTTTAACTTTCTTCTATAAAGTAATTTACATTTAGAGCAAACTCATTATTTTATTTGTCTAGTTAATAGAAGTTTTAAGAGTACTTTAGCTTAAAGTCTAGAATGTATACTAATTTTTTAAATTAGATATTAAATTATTTGAATAGGTTTTGAAATTAAGCTTTATTTATTAATAAAATATAGAAGATTTCTCTAAATTTAATGGAATAAAATAAACACTTATATAATCTTTAGAATTTGAGGCCAAATTTATAAATAAAAAAGATCGAATATTTAGATATTTTTAGATTGCGATTTGTTTTATTTTGCATTTAATCAAATTAAAATTTTATTATTTTTTAGTGATATTTTTATTTATATTTGCTGTAAGATTTTATTTAATAGCCTTTCAAATATCTAAGTAGGCCAGATTCATCTTTCAAGTTAAAGATTTTAGGCAACTCTATTAAGTCTCATCTTGATCTCTTCTTTATTCATTCGCTTTTTTAATCTTCTTATTTCCAACGTTCTTATAATGCTTTTTCTATTTCCAACAATTATGCAATCATTTTACTTAGTATTTTGCTTATTATTTTATTTTATATCAAATCATTCCAAAAATATTAACAGAGGCAATTAAACAAATTTAATCTTACATTATAAGAAACTTGCTATTGTAAATTCCAATATTAACTATAATCATTTCTTCGTGAAAAAATGCATGTATTTGATTATAATTCCTAATGCTTTATATTTTCATCACATATATTAGAAATAATTTAAAAAAATGGATTAATCTCTTCGACTCTCAAAGAATTAACTTAAAAACCTAAAGAGAAAAGCGGCAAAATAAATTTAGAAAAAACAATAGCAACGAGAGGAGTCAAGTTCGTCATCAGAAGGTGAAGTGATGGTAGGATCTATAGAGATAAGATAACCTAAGAACGAATCTGATCAAAAACTTTAAATTTAACTAGATCAAATGTAAAAATTAATTTCAAAGTATGAAGAAATAGCTTATAACTAAGGAGAAAAAATAATGGAATTAATGAATAGCATAGAGGATTAAAACAACGAATTATTAATACTCAGAAGACAGCTCATTCAAAGCAATTTGATAACGGAAGAACAACTCTGAACTTAGTCACAATAAAACTTTGAATATGACACGAAAATGGAAATAGAAAAAATACCAATAGAATTAAAAACAGAATTGAATCCAGAAAAAGAAATGATTGCTACAAGTTTCATTAAAAGATTAGAAAATATAGAAAATAAATTATCATAAAAAAGAACGAAATAAAGACAATAATACAAACTTTGTTGATGTTGCAAATCAAATCAACATATTTTAAAAAACTGTTGATAATGAAAGAAAATAAACGAATAAGAGCAGAAAAGAACATGGAGACAACTCAATAAACTATGAATAACTCCAACAGGAATCTACAAATAAAAGCTTTTTGCAAGACCACTTGAACGGTTACAGTGGTAACCTTCCACTTAATAAAAAGGTCGTGGATCACACCCACGTTAAAAAAACTGTCCGCAGGAACTGGTTGCAATTCCAGAGAATGTAAAACTCTACTAATTTTAAGTATATTATTATTATTATTATATTAGAAATAATAAATAAAAATGATGATACTTTATTCCTTAAAAAGCTAAAATTAGGTTCTAAGGTTTTAAAAGCAATCTTGCGTCTCTATTATCTATTAATTTTAGTATAAGAATTATGTGAATTTAATATTAATTAGCTAAGTATTAAATGCTTATGCAAACTGCTTTAATTTTTAATGATCAGGATCATTAAAGCAAATTGTATTTTTATTACTTATTTAGTAGAAGTTATTGAATGCTGGTTTTATAGGAATTATTTTAATAAATATTTATCAGTGAGAAAGATGATAAGATAAATAATAGCTTTTAAGCCCCTTTTATATCAGTACTAGTGAAAAGATTAACTATTTTGATTAATTGCTATTTACTAACTTTAATTTAGGAAATTTAGTAAAAATAGACTACAAAGTGTTTGAAAGATAGCCAAATGAATCTTGTAAATTGGTATTCGATAAGCTTTTCTATATCAGCTTAAAAATATTTCTTTAAATAAGAAAAAAATGAATAAAAAAGCAGAATAATATTAGTACAATGATGGCTTATTTAGAAGTTTAGATGCTTATTAATTACATAAAATATTAAAATCTAATTAAAATTATATATCATAGATACTTAATTTTCTACTAAAAATAGGAAAAAATAAAAATGTAAATAAAAAGTTGTAAATTGAAAGTTAAAAATATATAATAAAATTGAAATATTAATTAAAAAATCCAAAAGAACTTAGTAAAATAATATTTAACATAAAGGAGTAAAGATAACATTTTAATTATATCAAACAGCTAATTACCAACTTATATAAATATAAGCTTAACCTTAAAATAATAAAGACATTAAAAATATTTAAATGCACAAGAATTAGTTTTAGTTTTTTAATTAAAAAATAAGTAAACTATATACTTTAAAGCGAACTAAATGAAAAAGATAATTAAATATAAAAAATTAAAAAGATTAGAACTTAAAAATATTTAGAGACAAATTATTTAAAAATATTATAGATTTAATAATTATAATTAAATACAAAAAGCATTTTAAATCATAATACCTACAATAAAAATAATACAATATAATATGAAAAATTAATATTAAAAAGTATTATAAATCTTAATTATAAATAAATAGCCAAAAAATAACTCTTTATATTTATAATTCTAGCAAAGTAAAAGGAGATGAAAAGCAAACACTTAATTAAAGAATATATAACCATTAATTGTTGTATGATTAAAGTAAAAAATAATTTTATAAGCTCATATAATCTCATAAATATTAAAGCAATATTAAAAAATAGCAAAATAAAAATTATAAAATATTAAGAAAAAATAAGTTTTAGTATTATTTCATAAATTAAAGTAAAAAATAAAATAATAAATGCTTTTTATATAATAAATGCATATAAAAAATGAGAATAAATAAAAAATCTCAAAAATAAGATAGTAGTTTTATATAAATAATTATATATTTATATATAAATTAAAATTAAACGTAGTTATAATCTTTAGTAAAAATTAAACTAATTATATATAATAGTAGATAAAGAAATATAAATTTAATTAATAAAATAATAAATCTAAATGATATCATAGTTAGTAAGAAAAATAATTATAACTATTATAGAGAAATAAATTAAGAATAATAAGTTAATCAATTAAATAGTTTTCAAATAATATAAAATTTATAAATAAAATTAAATATAAAAAAGCATAGATAATTATAATCGTATAATTTAAATTAAATATTTTATATTAAAAAGGAAATCAAATTCATTAGATATAAGCAAGTACCTAAAAATAATTTAATAGTTGTTCTTATCTGAAATCTAACTTAATTTTCTTTAATTATATTTAGTTAATTTAATTGTATTTATTCTTTATTTTCAGCTAAAAATATTCATTATGTCTTTTACATTTTTTAACTAGGATTTTCAAATGCTTTGTGCACATTTTTTAATTTATAATCTGGGAGTTGTTTGGTTTAGTGAGAAAATCCTTTTTAAAAGTGTAATCAATAATAAAATAAATATTTAATAATTTTATGGTAAAACGAGATGATGAAGGGTAATAGAAATAAAATATCTTTAATATTATAATAAAATGGCACATAAGAAATAATTAGCCTAAAATAAATCTTCTTCTAACTAACAATAAGATACCTTAATTTAAATTTTTACTTTCTAGGATGAGAATACAAAACTTTATGACGCACTACAACAACTAATTTGTAAATAAAAAGACTGAATATAAAAATCAACTAACTCCAAAATACTAGCAGAGAATTGTGCTTAAAAGTCTCAACACATCTATTTCATCAAGAAATTAAAAGAATAGAAGAAAAAATATAAGAAATTCGAAATATCAATTAAATAAACCACATAAAAAGAACTGTTGGAGATGTCATAAATTTCAAAGTTACAAAAATAAAAAATCCTTAAAAAAAAAAACCTAACCAAGGTTATAAATCTTAGTTATATAGAAGAAAAATTACTAGAATGGCTTATAGAAACTTAAAGAAATGAATCAAGCAAAGATTTGGTAAGGACTGAAATTGGTATAAAATACCAACGGTGAAGAAAGAATAATTTCGCAGCAGCAGATTTGCTGTTCAAGTACACGAACCAAAGAAAAAATAAAACAATTTCAACGAATCTTACAATTATTTTTGAACCAATTTATTTACTAATACGTGGCAAGGCAAATAAAGGTGAAGTCACATTAATAAATAATCCTATCTATTATCTTATATCTAAATAAAGATAGACTTGATAAATATTTAAATATTATTAAATTGATAATCTAAAGCATCAATGTCTGCTTTACTAAAGATTTATCTTGTAGCCAAACCAAGTAAATCCATAAACTTGATAAGGCCCGAATCCACCAATTCCCAATTGCGATTCATTACATTACCTTAGTTAATGCAATCACATGTCTACAACAACTTCACTTACCAATAAGGCTCCATTGCTGCAAAGCATGCTCCTAATTTATAGTTAATAATCATTTCTACAAGTCTTCACGAAATATAAACACTAAAATCCCTTGCGTAACTTTACTGCCAATATCTTAAGATATTGCATGACAATCTTACAACTATCATGTTATAAGCCGCAAAAAACTTGTATGTCTCCAAAAAATTCTTCCCAGCACCTTCTTTGCAATAGTCCAACTAAAGGTTTAACAGAACAAAAGTTCCAGACTGCAAAAAAGTGACTAAGTAAGAATTTATTTTCGACTACAGAAAGGCGCCAATTTTCCATAAAATGATTACTTAAACATTGGACGATCGAGTCTAGAATTCACATAAAAGCTCCGGAATTTGCTGGAATGGTCTGCCCAGCGTAGTAGAGTCCTTTACGGAAACCTTTGCAAGTTTCTGGAATTTATTTTTCCAGAAACTGAGTATTAAAAAATACGTCCGAGTCCGGAATCAATTGGATTCGTCTAAACTGATCAATTCTAGCGGCTGCTGGGAAAATATAAGCCTCACGCAGGTGAAATTCAGAATTCAACCCCATTCTGAAAATCCACCAGAACTTTTGTCCATCCATTTTTTTATATATAGATAGACTTGATAAATTAGACATAATACATTGCTTTAAATTTATCTTAATTAATAAAAATTAGGGTTATTAATAAGAATTTGAAAAGGTACTTTAAAAAATAAAGATGTCTTGTATATTTATAGATAACAGAGCCACTAAAATAGAAATTGATTAGCTATCTTGACAATAACAAAGTGTTATTTATAGATGAATTTGTATACGGAATAGACAAATTCATAAAATAAGGAGAATATAATTTGGGTGTAAATAATTGGTTTTATTCTATTCAAAAATTTAAGTATAAATTAGTTATATGAGCTAAACAGAAATAATATATCATAAGGTTTATTTATACAGTTTACCTTAAATTAATTAGAATAATATTCCAAATTAAGATTTATATACTTGTATTTTAAAGCTAGTAGAATGCTCCAATCTCTAATACATATTCAAAAAGATGTTATTGCTAAAGCTTTAATGAGTGTAAAATAGTTTTCCTGATTAAATTTAAATTAAATGCTTATTTAAATAATTATAATTAGTTTATTCTTTTATAGCTACAAACTAGAAAGTTAGTATTATACTTTATATTCTAATTAATTAATCATTTTACTATCTAACTCCACATAATACCCTACATTTTATCTCCTTTCACTTATTCTTTCAATTATATAATTAGTATTAAAGTAGAGGATTTGTAAGTAATCTATATCATAATTTAAATATTTTCAATGATGAATCTATTTCTGATGTTTGAAAGAACTAAAAAAGATTATTATATAATCAAATGAGCTTAAAAGAAATTACTAACTAACTTAAAAGCTAACAGAATACATTTTATTAGCTTTAAAAAATAAAATGCAAGACTAATAGTACTAGGAGAGTTCATATGATAATGGATTATAAGAATATAAAAACGATAATTTACAGATAAGGCAAGAGTTCTCAAACTAATAATCTGCGTAAAGTGAAACATCTTAGAAACCTTCGGATAATATTAGTTTGTAAATTCAGCAATTTTAATAGAAGGTGGATTATCCAATTAACCCTAAAGACGAAAATGAAAACAAAAATGATGAGGATAAATCTACATATTACTCAAGTAATAGCTGTAATTCTCTTGTAAAAGATAAGTAATAGAAAGAATAATAGACCTAAAATGAGAATAATAATTGCAATGCTTAATTTTAAAGTTTAGAAACTCAAGTTAAAAAGGAAGAAGATAAAGAGTAAAAAAATCTTAATTACAATTTTATGGATTTAGAAAATAATGAAAACTAATAAAACTAAAATAAAAATTAAGAAATGCAAACCTAAAATAAAAAGCCGTGCGAGGAAACTTTTTTGATAAAACTAATCTAAATTCTGCTAAATTTATTCTATATTATTTGGTCTGCATTCCTTTTCTTTACTCCAATTTGCTAAACTTAAAACGAAGGAAAGGCCTTAGATGCTTCTTAAATCTAAGCCTTAATTATTACTTTTACTGGAGTTTGATTCCTTCTTCTGATTTTATAACTCCCTATGCTCTTTTCTAAACCAAATAAACTAACTGAATTTTTTAAGAAGAGGGGAGTATCATGCATTTGCTGGTTTCTATTTAAGTTATGTAAACTGTAAAGTATTTTAATATAGATTCTTATACTTTTGAGTTGTAGTAATATCCTGGAATATATGAAAAGAAGATAGAATAAAATGCACTAGCTATAATAAAATAATAGGCTTAAATGTTTTAGTTATAGTTTTTTGCATAGATGACATTATCCAGATAGTATTGCTATATTTAGTAAGAAAGGATGGAATAAAAGCAAAAATAGTACCAGAAAAGAATTAAGAAATGAATAGATTTTTATAAACTTAAATAAGTATACTTTTAATTATAAATTCTTCAGATTTATAAGAAATTGTCTTACCAAGCACTAATTACTAAAGTAAATTAGATGTATTTCAAATATTAAATTAGCCTATCTATTTTAAAATGTATCATATACGAAAGAATTTAGTTTATATAAAGATATAAGTGAAAGCTGCCAAAGCTAATAATTTTTATTACTAGTAGTTTATAGAGAAAAAGTGTGTACTATTAGCATGTGATTGGTAAATAAAATGTAACTATTTGTCAATTACAAGCGTCATTGCTAGAACTATTACTCTCTGTAAGGTAAACCTTCAATTACGAAAATTAAAAAAAATACCTCAATCAATTGTAGGTTTTATGCTTTTTAATACTTTTGAGCACTATAAATACTCTTTAGTTAGTTAGCTGCTAGGAAATAATTTTAGAAATTCCTAATTGAATATAATTTAGACAACTAAATTTATCTTAACTGAGATATCAAAGACATTTAATAGGAAACTCTATTAAATTAAAGTTTACAGAATGAATCATAAAATCTTAAACCTAATTTTCATCACAAAGCTATCTTGAGATGTTAAATTCCCTTTTTTATATAGCATTAATAAGTTTTCTTTAAGCAAGTATACGTAAATATTAGATATTTAAAAAAAGGAAATTTGTTTTAGTTAGAAACATAATTGGATGAATTCTTTAGTACAGTCTAAATTAAAAGCATTTCTATGTGCTAGAAGCTTCTAAATAATAGTTTGATTAAGAAGATATTTAAGCTATTAAATAAAAATAAGGGATCTGAAAGTTTATCTAGTTTAAAGTTATATTAATGGATTGCTTAAATTTTACTTAGAAGGAAAAAATAGAGCATAATAGCTGCTTAGTAGAAATAAAATAAACAAATGTGATTTAAAGAGTTCTACCAGTTTAATTGTAATGCTAAATGCAAAAATGTATAAACATATGAGAGTATGGGTATAAAATAATAGCAAGAAATAAGGGATATTTTTATTCTTAAAACAGCAATTTTAACTTTTTTTCTTAACTTTATAGATGCAAAAATTAAAAAATGAACTAGAATAAAAATATTACTTTAAGGGATTTATTAGCGAAAATGCTAGGAATTAATTATTTAATGAAGAATAGGATAAAAAATTTCATTATTGAGAATATTACATAGACATAATAGCTAGCATCCTATAAATTTTAAGATATATGGGCAGATCTAAATCAGAATTCATTGATAATTCTCACATTAAATTTAGTGAATCTGCGGCTACTAAGACATTCCCTTTTTATATGAAAATTAGACTTATGAGTAAGGATATGATCATTTAAGAAGCTGATTGAAATTTTAGCTTTTTAAGAAAAATACAAATGAACTTAATAAAAATCTAGGATACAATATCAAGCAATGAGAATACTGCTTAATTTTAAAGCTATCTATTAGCATAATGAATATATAAGAACTATTATATTAAATATTTTATAATAGTTTAAAACAAGTTCATCTCTAAATATAATCTGGAACTATCATCATTCTTTCTCTAGTCTCTTCTTTTGCTACAAATAGTTAGATTATTATGTATATTGACTACTTAATTCAATAACCTATACATAATAAATTTAAATATATTTTCATTTTGCTATTTAATTCGAGTTGATCGCTTCCTCATAATAGTCAGGAAAATATAACACCCCAAAATAATAGAAATCTATAATAAAATACTTACATAAAACTTAACTAAGCCAATAAACAAAAAATTGGTTTAACATATTTCTTTTTGAAGCCCCCAATTGGTTTATTTTGCTTAGTCATAAATGAAAGGATATTTAAAATAAGTAACAGGGCTTATACGCAAGTAAAAGTAATTAATAAGGTTTGGACAAGAGAAGTAAACTACTAATGGACTTATCCTTTGATTTAAGATTAGCAGGATGAAATAACGGATAAGTATATTGAGAATGAAATAAGGAATATATTAAGAGAAATTGAAAAAGCAGGAATTTTTTTAATGTTACTCTATGTTTGCCATTAATCATTTTTATGTCGAATATTTTATACTTCTACTTCTACTACTACTTCTTAATCCTATGGTTTTTATTAAATGTTATTTTCTTTAAAACTTTGCAGATCTTAAGAATCATCTATTCCACTTTTATCAGAGATTTAATTTATTATGTCAAATATTAATGATTAAGTCATTAGTTATGTGGAAATTTCACCCTCTTAAATTTACAGTGTTTATTCATAACTTCTTGTAGCTTAGCTTTGTTTTTTCTTTTAATCCCTTTTTGATTTTTATCTATTAAGGCTACTATATTATTGTTATAATAAAGTTTAGCTAGTATATTAATCTTCCTAATTTTCTTAATTTGATGCTTTATATATATTTTTTTTCTTAACTTCTATCTTTTGTATTTCATCAAAACCTTACTCAATATCTTAGTATAAGTCTTAATGCATGAGACTTTTATTTTCTTCCTCTTCTTATAAATTTAAACATAGTTCTTGTGTTTCCGAGTGTTAAAAAGATCTATTCGTTTGCTGATTACTGATATGCTAATCATCGTTTTTCTTTTCAGTTTCCATAAGAGTTTTTATAAACTTAACTAAATTAAGTAGCTTTATCTCATAATAAAGCTCCAATCCAATTCTGATTTTAATAATTATCTTATAATATCTTTATAAAAAGAAATTAGTTAAGCTTAAGTTCTATTAATTGTAATTAGTTTAAAATAATTAAATATAGATTGTGCTTTTATAATGTTTCTTAACTATTTGGCTAAACTTTTTAGAAGAGATTATGCTATTGAGAGGATTAGACTCAAGCTTTGATTATTCTTAATCTGATTTATATTTTCAACGTTTTAGTAGATATACTGTTGATATCTTAATCAGCAGTTTGGTAACGCTATAACTGTAAATATTACTTCCAAGAGTCTTGATAGATACATTATTTTTTAATAAGACAATAAGCTTGAACTCATAAATCATGAACTATGCACTGATTAGAGATGAAATAGTTAAAGGATTAATTTCTTTAGGCTTAGTTCAAGCATGCTATTATAATCTATTTTATGATAAAATACTTTTCAGCGTCATTTGCTGAAATGCAAATATAATGCAGAAGTTTTATTGAAGAGTATTCAAAGCTTTTATTGATATATTCTAATCTTTTTTAACCAACAATTAATAATGTTCTGGCTATTACAGTTAGTTAGCTTAATTACCAAAATGTGTATATTAACTTTTAAATTTATAGGATAGATAAAAGCAGAATCAATTTTTAGTCATTAAAAATACTAATCCATTCTTAATTTATTCGATAAACTCATTTGATAATATAATTTCTTGTAAGCTTTATATGTCCTTAAATGTATAAGTCAGCTTATATATCTATAAAAGTATTTTATTAGTACTATCATTTTAATTTTAACTATACCTCATAAATTATTCTTTATCTGAATGATTTTGAGTATTTCCTTCATTGACTAGCTCTAAGAAAATTTTATTTTTAAGTAATATTTTAGATAATTTAGGGTATGCTCTTTTTAATTGGTAAAGCTGCCTTATTTATCCAATGTTGTTTTGCTTGTATATTTTGTATTTAAATCTGAAAAATTGAAATATTCAAACTAATTAGGTTTAGATTAGTTTTGAAAGCTTTTCACTTTAAAAATCTTCTAATTTTATATTTATACTTATGATTCTTAATTATTCAAGAGTTTTCATATCATATAAGCAAAAGAGAATATCTTGCTAATAGTATAATATCTTATGTTTTATATTAGTTTATGATAAAAAGATGCCAGGATTAAGATCAAGATTTTTAGAGGCTCCAGGGAAATAGGAGTTAACAACATCCTATAGAACGAGGAACGAGAAAAAGTCTCCAAAAAGATCGTACTTCAAATTGAGAGTTCCACTAAGAAGCCTTGGAAATGTTTAAAAATGTTATGCATTCGGAAATCCAGATTTTACCAAAAAACAGTAAATAAACTATGATTAATTGATAAAAGTGTTGCTAGACCTAAAAGAAGTAAAAAAGCAGAAGAAATATAATAAGAGACTGATGGAAAAACTTATAGTAGAGGAAATAAAATATTAACTCGTGATCTAAGAAAGAGATTTTTATGCCTTCTCAAATATGTCTCAAGATTTGAACAGTCAATCTTTAAAAATAATATAGAAGAGAAAGAGCTGAGGAGAAGTAAATAAAAATTTTTGTGTTAAATGAAATTAAGAGAATTTGGAAATGGCTAAATGACAATTGAAAAGAAAAGCTCAAAATTTAAAGCTAAAATTGAAATAAAAAGATGCTTTTATTTCAACTATCTAAAGCATTGTTGGAAAAGATTTAAAACTTTCTCAACTTCAAAAAAGAAGACCGAAATTATTTGAATAAATAGGAGAAAAAAGAAGATACAAAAAGCAAAACCAAAAAGAAAAAGATTTTACTACATAAAATTTAGAACATTTGCAAGTAAAAAGATATCAAGCTTTATATAGGTGAATTCAAGAAAAATATATAAAGTAAGGAGAAGAGTTATAGATATTTGCATACTTATATTAACCCTCTAGAGCTTGGCGGAAAGAGATTGAAGATTCTCCAAGTATGATAAATATTTAATTTTGTCTTATCTATTATTTAATTTTAAATTAGGATATTATCAAAAACAATAATTTATTTTCCTGTTTTAATAAATTATTTCAATCATCAAATTTTTATTTTCACTAATTTAAATTCCTTAATAAATAAAATTTTAACTTTAATTTCTCACTTATACACTCCTATAATTACTAATAAAGCTAGTATAAGTATAGAAATAAAAGCTATTTTATTTAAAATTATTTTCTATTTTTATTAATGAGATGAAAATCACTAATATAGATGTATTAAATCATTTGATTACCTTTAGATTATGTGGTTTTGTTTAACTGAATATACTATTAGTTATTTATTTGATGAATGAATTTAATTTATATCAATAAAAGTTTTAAATCTTGACTCTTTTATCTACCTGCATCTTTTTCTTCTTAGAGATTTAGAACTTTGTTGAGATGAAAATATTCTCAGTTTTGGTTAAATTTTTCCTTTTTTCTTGTATTTATATAATGAATCACTCTAATATCTTTTGTTGATATTCTTAGTTAAAGCGAATAAAGCATTGAGTGTTGGCTTAAGACCGAAACTTATATTTAGATTTTAAGTCTAAACTCAATACACTTCTACTTTTAAGTACTCTTGAAAATGTTGTAGTATTTCTTCTTGTCTCATTAAGATTAGATTTACTTGTCTTATTTTCATTAAGTTTTAGAAAGAATTTATATTTAGATAATCAAGTTGTGATGTATAAAATTTGCTTAGATATTAAGAGTATACAATTGTATCAATTGTCTTGACCATTAGTGTAAGAATTAACTTAATCTAGTTTGATATCTTCTTATTTAGCATAGTTATCTAAAGTTACTCTTTTTAGAATCTTACTATTCTTTTTCATTTCCTATTTACTCTATTATATAAGAAGTTAACACTGTTAGATTTTCTAATATCTAGTTTATTTTATTCTACTATATTCTTTTATAACCTCAAGTTTACATATAACCTATGAAAACCATCAAATAAGTCTAAATTTCTTCTTATTTTATAGTTGCTTTAATACTTAAATTTATTTAATATACCTGAACTGATATTTAAATAAATTGATAGGAGTTCCTAATTTTATCAGCTATATTCCTATATTTAAAATGCATCTTCTAATAATCGGCATTTTTCTAAAACTATTTAAGTGACTGAAATTGAAATATTATTTCTTAATATAGCTTTTATACTTAATTTCTAAGCTAAATTTTATAAAATCTTAGCTTTATTTATTAGCTTGGTAAGATGCTACTAATACATAAGTATTTATTAGTAGATTTATCCAATTTGTATCTGTTCTCATTTGCATATTATTATTATGAAGAGTATGCAAAGAATTTTACTTTATGCTTTACTTTTTTTATTCCATTTTATCTTCTTTAATAACTTTAACACTTTTTGAAACTTTTTGTGAATAGTCTGTTGATAGACGTTTCTTATGTTAATGCTTTTTGATCTTTTTATCATTGTAGATGTTTTCGAATTTTTTAAGTTATTTAGATTGTTTCGTGTAATTATTAGATATTTTACTGGAGACACAGGAAAAGCAGTTATTTTGATTGATCTAATGATTTGAAATAAATCTTGAAGATAAGGTCATCTTCTTGAAGGATTTTGAAATGTGTAACTAAATATTTTGAATTTTGATCTTCCTAAACTAGTAAGAGTCATTCTTTACGGTCTTTTGCTTCTATTCGTACCCTTATTTATTCAAAAATGGGGTGCTATCTATATACTTACTGCGATAACACTAACTTAGAAACCATTTCATTTTTATTTCATGTTTGATAGTTACAAAAAAAAATATTTGTCTATTTTTTAAGGCTTTTTCCTTCAGGTTGGTTTCCTAAGTATATGCAATTATTTTTTAATTTTTATCTTATATAATTGAAATTAAAAAGGGTGGAAATGGGACCTGAGATGCACAAGGGACCTTCAGCAGGTTTAAAGGGACTTGCGATGAAGATGCAATCCCCCATGCTGAGAAATAAGCCACAGAAAGGCTTAAATACCTTCCCTCAACAACTTGTGCACTCTGTGGTGCATTCATCCTTGGACTTTCC
>CAMPDV010006102.1:0-24276 GCA_946699065.1 Loxodes magnus | reverse complement strand
CAGCTAACACAAGACACACTGTTGTTTTCATTTCTTTTATTATTTTAATTCTTCTTCTACTTATACTCATTTTACCGTTTTGGTTCCAGAAACCTAAACTCATTATCATAAAATTTCGAAACTTAGTTAAAACTTAAAAACCGTTTATAAAACTTGTTTATTTTTACTCTTTTTATCACATATTTGTCCTTCTATCTCTTTTTTACTTACAAATCTCATTTTTTCATACCCTAAAATATAACTCATTTATTTTCATACACTTATTTACAAAATTACCATATTAATTATTTAAACATTTTACACCCTTTTTATTAATAAAATTATTTCTTAAAAAATTATATTGTTCTGCTATCCACTCATCATTCCCATTCCTCATACACTTCATCAAAATCAAATCTTCTTTCACCTTCTCCATCAAAATCACTTTCTCTTCTTTCTTCTCTGTCACTTCTTCTACCTTCATTTCTTCTATCTTACTCTCCATCATGATCTCTTCTGTCATGTTCTCTTCTTCCATCATGTTCTCTCCTTTCATCATTGTCTCTTCTTTCATCATGATCTCTTCTTCCATGTTCACTTCCATTTTCTCTTCTTCCTTCATGTTCTCTCCTTTCATCATTGTCTCTTCTTTCATCATGATCTCTTCTACCATGTTCTCTTCTTCCATGTTCGCTTCCATTTTCTCTTCTTCCTTCATGTTCTCTCCTTTCATCATTGTCTCTTCTTCCTTCTCTTCTTTCATCATGATCTCTTCTTCCATGTTCGCTTCCATTTTCTCTTCTTCCTTCTCTCCTTTCATCATGATCTCTTCTACCATGTTCTCTTCTTCCATCATTGTCTCTTCTTTCATCTTCAACATCAGTATCTCTTCTATCTTGTTCACCATTATCTCTTTCATCTCTTCTTCCATCATTGTCTCTTCTACCATGTTCTCTTCCTCCATCATTATCATTACGTTCTCCTTACTCTCTTTACTCAAGGAAGTTATATCCATTCTATTATCCTTAGAATTATTACTAACCATTCTAACCTTATTATGGCTATTACCATCCACCTTATTGCTATCCGTTTTATCCTTCATATCCATTTTATTACTAACCTTATTATGGCTATTACCATCCACCTTATTACTAACCTTATTATGGCTATTACCATCCACCTTATTACTAACCTTATTATGGCTATTACCATCCACCTTATTGCTATCCGTTTTATCCTTCCTATCCATTTTATCCTACTTATCCATTTTATCCTTCTTATCCATACTGTCTCAACTTATTCTTTAACAAAGCACATTGAGCACATAACAAAGCAGCTAACACAAGACACACTGTTGTTTTCATTTCTTTTATTATTTTAATTCTTCTTCTACTTATACTCATTTTACCGTTTTGGTTCCAGAAACCTAAACTCATTATCATAAAATTTCGAAACTTAGTTAAAACTTAAAACCGTTATAAAACTTGTTTATTTTTACTCTTTTTATCACATATTTGTCCTTCTATCTCTTTTTTACTTACAAATCTCATTTTTTCATACCCTAAAATATAACTCATTTATTTTCATACACTTATTTACAAAATTACCATATTAATTATTTAAACATTTTACACACCTTTTTATTAATAAAATTATTTCTTAAAAAATTATATTGTTCTGCTATCCACTCATCATTCCCATTCCTCATACACTTCATCAAAATCAAATCTTCTTTCACCTTCTCCATCAAAATCACTTTCTCTTCTTTCTTCTCTGTCACTTCTTCTACCTTCATTTCTTCTATCTTACTCTCCATCATGATCTCTTCTGTCATGTTCTCTTCTTCCATCATGTTCTCTCCTTTCATCATTGTCTCTTCTTTCATCATGATCTCTTCTTCCATGTTCACTTCCATTTTCTCTTCTTCCTTCATGTTCTCTCCTTTCATCATTGTCTCTTCTTTCATCATGATCTCTTCTACCATGTTCTCTTCTTCCATGTTCGCTTCCATTTTCTCTTCTTCCTTCATGTTCTCTCCTTTCATCATTGTCTCTTCTTCCTTCTCTTCTTTCATCATGATCTCTTCTTCCATGTTCGCTTCCATTTTCTCTTCTTCCTTCTCTCCTTTCATCATGATCTCTTCTACCATGTTCTCTTCTTCCATCATTGTCTCTTCTTTCATCTTCAACATCAGTATCTCTTCTATCTTGTTCACCATTATCTCTTTCATCTCTTCTTCCATCATTGTCTCTTCTACCATGTTCTCTTCCTCCATCATTATCATTACGTTCTCCTTACTCTCTTTACTCAAGGAAGTTATATCCATTCTATTATCCTTAGAATTATTACTAACCATTCTAACCTTATTATGGCTATTACCATCCACCTTATTGCTATCCGTTTTATCCTTCATATCCATTTTATTACTAACCTTATTATGGCTATTACCATCCACCTTATTACTAACCTTATTATGGCTATTACCATCCACCTTATTACTAACCTTATTATGGCTATTACCATCCACCTTATTGCTATCCGTTTTATCCTTCCTATCCATTTTATCCTACTTATCCATTTTATCCTTCTTATCCATACTGTCTCAACTTATTCTTTAACAAAGCACATTGAGCACATAACAAAGCAGCTAACACAAGACACACTGTTGTTTTCATTTCTTTTATTATTTTAATTCTTCTTCTACTTATACTCATTTTACCGTTTTGGTTCCAGAAACCTAAACTCATTATCATAAAATTTCGAAACTTAGTTAAAACTTAAAACCGTTTATAAAACTTGTTTATTTTTACTCTTTTTATCACATATTTGTCCTTCTATCTCTTTTTTACTTACAAATCTCATTTTTTCATACCCTAAAATATAACTCATTTATTTTCATACACTTATTTACAAAATTACCATATTAATTATTTAAACATTTTACACACCTTTTTATTAATAAAATTATTTCTTAAAAAATTATATTGTTCTGCTATCCACTCATCATTCCCATTCCTCATACACTTCATCAAAATCAAATCTTCTTTCACCTTCTCCATCAAAATCACTTTCTCTTCTTTCTTCTCTGTCACTTCTTCTACCTTCATTTCTTCTATCTTACTCTCCATCATGATCTCTTCTGTCATGTTCTCTTCTTCCATCATGTTCTCTCCTTTCATCATTGTCTCTTCTTTCATCATGATCTCTTCTTCCATGTTCACTTCCATTTTCTCTTCTTCCTTCATGTTCTCTCCTTTCATCATTGTCTCTTCTTTCATCATGATCTCTTCTACCATGTTCTCTTCTTCCATGTTCGCTTCCATTTTCTCTTCTTCCTTCATGTTCTCTCCTTTCATCATTGTCTCTTCTTCCTTCTCTTCTTTCATCATGATCTCTTCTTCCATGTTCGCTTCCATTTTCTCTTCTTCCTTCTCTCCTTTCATCATGATCTCTTCTACCATGTTCTCTTCTTCCATCATTGTCTCTTCTTTCATCTTCAACATCAGTATCTCTTCTATCTTGTTCACCATTATCTCTTTCATCTCTTCTTCCATCATTGTCTCTTCTACCATGTTCTCTTCCTCCATCATTATCATTACGTTCTCCTTACTCTCTTTACTCAAGGAAGTTATATCCATTCTATTATCCTTAGAATTATTACTAACCATTCTAACCTTATTATGGCTATTACCATCCACCTTATTGCTATCCGTTTTATCCTTCATATCCATTTTATTACTAACCTTATTATGGCTATTACCATCCACCTTATTACTAACCTTATTATGGCTATTACCATCCACCTTATTACTAACCTTATTATGGCTATTACCATCCACCTTATTGCTATCCGTTTTATCCTTCCTATCCATTTTATCCTACTTATCCATTTTATCCTTCTTATCCATACTGTCTCAACTTATTCTTTAACAAAGCACATTGAGCACATAACAAAGCAGCTAACACAAGACACACTGTTGTTTTCATTTCTTTTATTATTTTAATTCTTCTTCTACTTATACTCATTTTACCGTTTTGGTTCCAGAAACCTAAACTCATTATCATAAAATTTCGAAACTTAGTTAAAACTTAAAACCGTTTATAAAACTTGTTTATTTTTACTCTTTTTATCACATATTTGTCCTTCTATCTCTTTTTTACTTACAAATCTCATTTTTTCATACCCTAAAATATAACTCATTTATTTTCATACACTTATTTACAAAATTACCATATTAATTATTTAAACATTTTACACACCTTTTTATTAATAAAATTATTTCTTAAAAAATTATATTGTTCTGCTATCCACTCATCATTCCCATTCCTCATACACTTCATCAAAATCAAATCTTCTTTCACCTTCTCCATCAAAATCACTTTCTCTTCTTTCTTCTCTGTCACTTCTTCTACCTTCATTTCTTCTATCTTACTCTCCATCATGATCTCTTCTGTCATGTTCTCTTCTTCCATCATGTTCTCTCCTTTCATCATTGTCTCTTCTTTCATCATGATCTCTTCTTCCATGTTCACTTCCATTTTCTCTTCTTCCTTCATGTTCTCTCCTTTCATCATTGTCTCTTCTTTCATCATGATCTCTTCTACCATGTTCTCTTCTTCCATGTTCGCTTCCATTTTCTCTTCTTCCTTCATGTTCTCTCCTTTCATCATTGTCTCTTCTTCCTTCTCTTCTTTCATCATGATCTCTTCTTCCATGTTCGCTTCCATTTTCTCTTCTTCCTTCTCTCCTTTCATCATGATCTCTTCTACCATGTTCTCTTCTTCCATCATTGTCTCTTCTTTCATCTTCAACATCAGTATCTCTTCTATCTTGTTCACCATTATCTCTTTCATCTCTTCTTCCATCATTGTCTCTTCTACCATGTTCTCTTCCTCCATCATTATCATTACGTTCTCCTTACTCTCTTTACTCAAGGAAGTTATATCCATTCTATTATCCTTAGAATTATTACTAACCATTCTAACCTTATTATGGCTATTACCATCCACCTTATTGCTATCCGTTTTATCCTTCATATCCATTTTATTACTAACCTTATTATGGCTATTACATCCACCTTATTACTAACCTTATTATGGCTATTACCATCCACCTTATTACTAACCTTATTATGGCTATTACCATCCACCTTATTGCTATCCGTTTTATCCTTCCTATCCATTTTATCCTACTTATCCATTTTATCCTTCTTATCCATACTGTCTCAACTTATTCTTTAACAAAGCACATTGAGCACATAACAAAGCAGCTAACACAAGACACACTGTTGTTTTCATTTCTTTTATTATTTTAATTCTTCTTCTACTTATACTCATTTTACCGTTTTGGTTCCAGAAACCTAAACTCATTATCATAAAATTTCGAAACTTAGTTAAAACTTAAAACCGTTTATAAAACTTGTTTATTTTTACTCTTTTTATCACATATTTGTCCTTCTATCTCTTTTTTACTTACAAATCTCATTTTTTCATACCCTAAAATATAACTCATTTATTTTCATACACTTATTTACAAAATTACCATATTAATTATTTAAACATTTTACACACCTTTTTATTAATAAAATTATTTCTTAAAAAATTATATTGTTCTGCTATCCACTCATCATTCCCATTCCTCATACACTTCATCAAAATCAAATCTTCTTTCACCTTCTCCATCAAAATCACTTTCTCTTCTTTCTTCTCTGTCACTTCTTCTACCTTCATTTCTTCTATCTTACTCTCCATCATGATCTCTTCTGTCATGTTCTCTTCTTCCATCATGTTCTCTCCTTTCATCATTGTCTCTTCTTTCATCATGATCTCTTCTTCCATGTTCACTTCCATTTTCTCTTCTTCCTTCATGTTCTCTCCTTTCATCATTGTCTCTTCTTTCATCATGATCTCTTCTACCATGTTCTCTTCTTCCATGTTCGCTTCCATTTTCTCTTCTTCCTTCATGTTCTCTCCTTTCATCATTGTCTCTTCTTCCTTCTCTTCTTTCATCATGATCTCTTCTTCCATGTTCGCTTCCATTTTCTCTTCTTCCTTCTCTCCTTTCATCATGATCTCTTCTACCATGTTCTCTTCTTCCATCATGTCTCTTCTTTCATCTTCAACATCAGTATCTCTTCTATCTTGTTCACCATTATCTCTTTCATCTCTTCTTCCATCATTGTCTCTTCTACCATGTTCTCTTCCTCCATCATTATCATTACGTTCTCCTTACTCTCTTTACTCAAGGAAGTTATATCCATTCTATTATCCTTAGAATTATTACTAACCATTCTAACCTTATTATGGCTATTACCATCCACCTTATTGCTATCCGTTTTATCCTTCATATCCATTTTATTACTAACCTTATTATGGCTATTACCATCCACCTTATTACTAACCTTATTATGGCTATTACCATCCACCTTATTACTAACCTTATTATGGCTATTACCATCCACCTTATTGCTATCCGTTTTATCCTTCCTATCCATTTTATCCTACTTATCCATTTTATCCTTCTTATCCATACTGTCTCAACTTATTCTTTAACAAAGCACATTGAGCACATAACAAAGCAGCTAACACAAGACACACTGTTGTTTTCATTTCTTTTATTATTTTAATTCTTCTTCTACTTATACTCATTTTACCGTTTTTGGTTCCAGAAACCTAAACTCATTATCATAAAATTTCGAAACTTAGTTAAAACTTAAAACCGTTTATAAAACTTGTTTATTTTTACTCTTTTTATCACATATTTGTCCTTCTATCTCTTTTTTACTTACAAATCTCATTTTTTCATACCCTAAAATATAACTCATTTATTTTCATACACTTATTTACAAAATTACCATATTAATTATTTAAACATTTTACACACCTTTTTATTAATAAAATTATTTCTTAAAAAATTATATTGTTCTGCTATCCACTCATCATTCCCATTCCTCATACACTTCATCAAAATCAAATCTTCTTTCACCTTCTCCATCAAAATCACTTTCTCTTCTTTCTTCTCTGTCACTTCTTCTACCTTCATTTCTTCTATCTTACTCTCCATCATGATCTCTTCTGTCATGTTCTCTTCTTCCATCATGTTCTCTCCTTTCATCATTGTCTCTTCTTTCATCATGATCTCTTCTTCCTTCTCTTCTTCCATGTTCACTTCCATTTTCTCTTCTTCCTTCATGTTCTCTCCTTTCATCATTGTCTCTTCTTTCATCATGATCTCTTCTACCATGTTCTCTTCTTCCATGTTCGCTTCCATTTTCTCTTCTTCCTTCATGTTCTCTCCTTTCATCATTGTCTCTTCTTCCTTCTCTTCTTTCATCATGATCTCTTCTTCCATGTTCGCTTCCATTTTCTCTTCTTCCTTCTCTCCTTTCATCATGATCTCTTCTACCATGTTCTCTTCTTCCATCATTGTCTCTTCTTTCATCTTCAACATCAGTATCTCTTCTATCTTGTTCACCATTATCTCTTTCATCTCTTCTTCCATCATTGTCTCTTCTACCATGTTCTCTTCCTCCATCATTATCATTACGTTCTCCTTACTCTCTTTACTCAAGGAAGTTATATCCATTCTATTATCCTTAGAATTATTACTAACCATTCTAACCTTATTATGGCTATTACCATCCACCTTATTGCTATCCGTTTTATCCTTCATATCCATTTTATTACTAACCTTATTATGGCTATTACCATCCACCTTATTACTAACCTTATTATGGCTATTACCATCCACCTTATTACTAACCTTATTATGGCTATTACCATCCACCTTATTGCTATCCGTTTTATCCTTCCTATCCATTTTATCCTACTTATCCATTTTATCCTTCTTATCCATACTGTCTCAACTTATTCTTTAACAAAGCACATTGAGCACATAACAAAGCAGCTAACACAAGACACACTGTTGTTTTCATTTCTTTTATTATTTTAATTCTTCTTCTACTTATACTCATTTTACCGTTTTGGTTCCAGAAACCTAAACTCATTATCATAAAATTTCGAAACTTAGTTAAAACTTAAAACCGTTTATAAAACTTGTTTATTTTTACTCTTTTTATCACATATTTGTCCTTCTATCTCTTTTTTACTTACAAATCTCATTTTTTCATACCCTAAAATATAACTCATTTATTTTCATACACTTATTTACAAAATTACATATTAATTATTTAAACATTTTACACACCTTTTTATTAATAAAATTATTTCTTAAAAAATTATATTGTTCTGCTATCCACTCATCATTCCCATTCCTCATACACTTCATCAAAATCAAATCTTCTTTCACCTTCTCCATCAAAATCACTTTCTCTTCTTTCTTCTCTGTCACTTCTTCTACCTTCATTTCTTCTATCTTACTCTCCATCATGATCTCTTCTGTCATGTTCTCTTCTTCCATCATGTTCTCTCCTTTCATCATTGTCTCTTCTTTCATCATGATCTCTTCTTCCTTCTCTTCTTCCATGTTCACTTCCATTTTCTCTTCTTCCTTCATGTTCTCTCCTTTCATCATTGTCTCTTCTTTCATCATGATCTCTTCTACCATGTTCTCTTCTTCCATGTTCGCTTCCATTTTCTCTTCTTCCTTCATGTTCTCTCCTTTCATCATTGTCTCTTCTTCCTTCTCTTCTTTCATCATGATCTCTTCTTCCATGTTCGCTTCCATTTTCTCTTCTTCCTTCTCTCCTTTCATCATGATCTCTTCTACCATGTTCTCTTCTTCCATCATTGTCTCTTCTTTCATCTTCAACATCAGTATCTCTTCTATCTTGTTCACCATTATCTCTTTCATCTCTTCTTCCATCATTGTCTCTTCTACCATGTTCTCTTCCTCCATCATTATCATTACGTTCTCCTTACTCTCTTTACTCAAGGAAGTTATATCCATTCTATTATCCTTAGAATTATTACTAACCATTCTAACCTTATTATGGCTATTACCATCCACCTTATTGCTATCCGTTTTATCCTTCATATCCATTTTATTACTAACCTTATTATGGCTATTACCATCCACCTTATTACTAACCTTATTATGGCTATTACCATCCACCTTATTACTAACCTTATTATGGCTATTACCATCCACCTTATTGCTATCCGTTTTATCCTTCCTATCCATTTTATCCTACTTATCCATTTTATCCTTCTTATCCATACTGTCTCAACTTATTCTTTAACAAAGCACATTGAGCACATAACAAAGCAGCTAACACAAGACACACTGTTGTTTTCATTTCTTTTATTATTTTAATTCTTCTTCTACTTATACTCATTTTACCGTTTTGGTTCCAGAAACCTAAACTCATTATCATAAAATTTCGAAACTTAGTTAAAACTTAAAACCGTTTATAAAACTTGTTTATTTTTACTCTTTTTATCACATATTTGTCCTTCTATCTCTTTTTTACTTACAAATCTCATTTTTTCATACCCTAAAATATAACTCATTTATTTTCATACACTTATTTACAAAATTACCATATTAATTATTTAAACATTTTACACACCTTTTTATTAATAAAATTATTTCTTAAAAAATTATATTGTTCTGCTATCCACTCATCATTCCCATTCCTCATACACTTCATCAAAATCAAATCTTCTTTCACCTTCTCCATCAAAATCACTTTCTCTTCTTTCTTCTCTGTCACTTCTTCTACCTTCATTTCTTCTATCTTACTCTCCATCATGATCTCTTCTGTCATGTTCTCTTCTTCCATCATGTTCTCTCCTTTCATCATTGTCTCTTCTTTCATCATGATCTCTTCTTCCTTCTCTTCTTCCATGTTCACTTCCATTTTCTCTTCTTCCTTCATGTTCTCTCCTTTCATCATTGTCTCTTCTTTCATCATGATCTCTTCTACCATGTTCTCTTCTTCCATGTTCGCTTCCATTTTCTCTTCTTCCTTCATGTTCTCTCCTTTCATCATTGTCTCTTCTTCCTTCTCTTCTTTCATCATGATCTCTTCTTCCATGTTCGCTTCCATTTTCTCTTCTTCCTTCTCTCCTTTCATCATGATCTCTTCTACCATGTTCTCTTCTTCCATCATTGTCTCTTCTTTCATCTTCAACATCAGTATCTCTTCTATCTTGTTCACCATTATCTCTTTCATCTCTTCTTCCATCATTGTCTCTTCTACCATGTTCTCTTCCTCCATCATTATCATTACGTTCTCCTTACTCTCTTTACTCAAGGAAGTTATATCCATTCTATTATCCTTAGAATTATTACTAACCATTCTAACCTTATTATGGCTATTACCATCCACCTTATTGCTATCCGTTTTATCCTTCATATCCATTTTATTACTAACCTTATTATGGCTATTACCATCCACCTTATTACTAACCTTATTATGGCTATTACCATCCACCTTATTACTAACCTTATTATGGCTATTACCATCCACCTTATTGCTATCCGTTTTATCCTTCCTATCCATTTTATCCTACTTATCCATTTTATCCTTCTTATCCATACTGTCTCAACTTATTCTTTAACAAAGCACATTGAGCACATAACAAAGCAGCTAACACAAGACACACTGTTGTTTTCATTTCTTTTATTATTTTAATTCTTCTTCTACTTATACTCATTTTACCGTTTTGGTTCCAGAAACCTAAACTCATTATCATAAAATTTCGAAACTTAGTTAAAACTTAAAACCGTTTATAAAACTTGTTTATTTTTACTCTTTTTATCACATATTTGTCCTTCTATCTCTTTTTTACTTACAAATCTCATTTTTTCATACCCTAAAATATAACTCATTTATTTTCATACACTTATTTACAAAATTACCATATTAATTATTTAAACATTTTACACACCTTTTTATTAATAAAATTATTTCTTAAAAAATTATATTGTTCTGCTATCCACTCATCATTCCCATTCCTCATACACTTCATCAAAATCAAATCTTCTTTCACCTTCTCCATCAAAATCACTTTCTCTTCTTTCTTCTCTGTCACTTCTTCTACCTTCATTTCTTCTATCTTACTCTCCATCATGATCTCTTCTGTCATGTTCTCTTCTTCCATCATGTTCTCTCCTTTCATCATTGTCTCTTCTTTCATCATGATCTCTTCTTCCATGTTCACTTCCATTTTCTCTTCTTCCTTCATGTTCTCTCCTTTCATCATTGTCTCTTCTTTCATCATGATCTCTTCTACCATGTTCTCTTCTTCCATGTTCGCTTCCATTTTCTCTTCTTCCTTCATGTTCTCTCCTTTCATCATTGTCTCTTCTTCCTTCTCTTCTTTCATCATGATCTCTTCTTTCATCATGATCTCTTCTTCCATGTTCGCTTCCATTTTCTCTTCTTCCTTCTCTCCTTTCATCATGATCTCTTCTACCATGTTCTCTTCTTCCATCATTGTCTCTTCTTTCATCTTCAACATCAGTATCTCTTCTATCTTGTTCACCATTATCTCTTTCATCTCTTCTTCCATCATTGTCTCTTCTACCATGTTCTCTTCCTCCATCATTATCATTACGTTCTCCTTACTCTCTTTACTCAAGGAAGTTATATCCATTCTATTATCCTTAGAATTATTACTAACCATTCTAACCTTATTATGGCTATTACCATCCACCTTATTGCTATCCGTTTTATCCTTCATATCCATTTTATTACTAACCTTATTATGGCTATTACCATCCACCTTATTACTAACCTTATTATGGCTATTACCATCCACCTTATTACTAACCTTATTATGGCTATTACCATCCACCTTATTGCTATCCGTTTTATCCTTCCTATCCATTTTATCCTACTTATCCATTTTATCCTTCTTATCCATACTGTCTCAACTTATTCTTTAACAAAGCACATTGAGCACATAACAAAGCAGCTAACACAAGACACACTGTTGTTTTCATTTCTTTTATTATTTTAATTCTTCTTCTACTTATACTCATTTTACCGTTTTGGTTCCAGAAACCTAAACTCATTATCATAAAATTTCGAAACTTAGTTAAAACTTAAAACCGTTTATAAAACTTGTTTATTTTTACTCTTTTTATCACATATTTGTCCTTCTATCTCTTTTTTACTTACAAATCTCATTTTTTCATACCCTAAAATATAACTCATTTATTTTCATACACTTATTTACAAAATTACCATATTAATTATTTAAACATTTTACACACCTTTTTATTAATAAAATTATTTCTTAAAAAATTATATTGTTCTGCTATCCACTCATCATTCCCATTCCTCATACACTTCATCAAAATCAAATCTTCTTTCACCTTCTCCATCAAAATCACTTTCTCTTCTTTCTTCTCTGTCACTTCTTCTACCTTCATTTCTTCTATCTTACTCTCCATCATGATCTCTTCTGTCATGTTCTCTTCTTCCATCATGTTCTCTCCTTTCATCATTGTCTCTTCTTTCATCATGATCTCTTCTTCCATGTTCACTTCCATTTTCTCTTCTTCCTTCATGTTCTCTCCTTTCATCATTGTCTCTTCTTTCATCATGATCTCTTCTACCATGTTCTCTTCTTCCATGTTCGCTTCCATTTTCTCTTCTTCCTTCATGTTCTCTCCTTTCATCATTGTCTCTTCTTCCTTCTCTTCTTTCATCATGATCTCTTCTTTCATCATGATCTCTTCTTCCATGTTCGCTTCCATTTTCTCTTCTTCCTTCTCTCCTTTCATCATGATCTCTTCTACCATGTTCTCTTCTTCCATCATTGTCTCTTCTTTCATCTTCAACATCAGTATCTCTTCTATCTTGTTCACCATTATCTCTTTCATCTCTTCTTCCATCATTGTCTCTTCTACCATGTTCTCTTCCTCCATCATTATCATTACGTTCTCCTTACTCTCTTTACTCAAGGAAGTTATATCCATTCTATTATCCTTAGAATTATTACTAACCATTCTAACCTTATTATGGCTATTACCATCCACCTTATTGCTATCCGTTTTATCCTTCATATCCATTTTATTACTAACCTTATTATGGCTATTACCATCCACCTTATTACTAACCTTATTATGGCTATTACCATCCACCTTATTACTAACCTTATTATGGCTATTACCATCCACCTTATTGCTATCCGTTTTATCCTTCCTATCCATTTTATCCTACTTATCCATTTTATCCTTCTTATCCATACTGTCTCAACTTATTCTTTAACAAAGCACATTGAGCACATAACAAAGCAGCTAACACAAGACACACTGTTGTTTTCATTTCTTTTATTATTTTAATTCTTCTTCTACTTATACTCATTTTACCGTTTTGGTTCCAGAAACCTAAACTCATTATCATAAAATTTCGAAACTTAGTTAAAACTTAAAACCGTTTATAAAACTTGTTTATTTTTACTCTTTTTATCACATATTTGTCCTTCTATCTCTTTTTTACTTACAAATCTCATTTTTTCATACCCTAAAATATAACTCATTTATTTTCATACACTTATTTACAAAATTACCATATTAATTATTTAAACATTTTACACACCTTTTTATTAATAAAATTATTTCTTAAAAAATTATATTGTTCTGCTATCCACTCATCATTCCCATTCCTCATACACTTCATCAAAATCAAATCTTCTTTCACCTTCTCCATCAAAATCACTTTCTCTTCTTTCTTCTCTGTCACTTCTTCTACCTTCATTTCTTCTATCTTACTCTCCATCATGATCTCTTCTGTCATGTTCTCTTCTTCCATCATGTTCTCTCCTTTCATCATTGTCTCTTCTTTCATCATGATCTCTTCTTCCATGTTCACTTCCATTTTCTCTTCTTCCTTCATGTTCTCTCCTTTCATCATTGTCTCTTCTTTCATCATGATCTCTTCTACCATGTTCTCTTCTTCCATGTTCGCTTCCATTTTCTCTTCTTCCTTCATGTTCTCTCCTTTCATCATTGTCTCTTCTTCCTTCTCTTCTTTCATCATGATCTCTTCTTCCATGTTCGCTTCCATTTTCTCTTCTTCCTTCTCTCCTTTCATCATGATCTCTTCTACCATGTTCTCTTCTTCCATCATTGTCTCTTCTTTCATCTTCAACATCAGTATCTCTTCTATCTTGTTCACCATTATCTCTTTCATCTCTTCTTCCATCATTGTCTCTTCTACCATGTTCTCTTCCTCCATCATTATCATTACGTTCTCCTTACTCTCTTTACTCAAGGAAGTTATATCCATTCTATTATCCTTAGAATTATTACTAACCATTCTAACCTTATTATGGCTATTACCATCCACCTTATTGCTATCCGTTTTATCCTTCATATCCATTTTATTACTAACCTTATTATGGCTATTACCATCCACCTTATTACTAACCTTATTATGGCTATTACCATCCACCTTATTACTAACCTTATTATGGCTATTACCATCCACCTTATTGCTATCCGTTTTATCCTTCCTATCCATTTTATCCTACTTATCCATTTTATCCTTCTTATCCATACTGTCTCAACTTATTCTTTAACAAAGCACATTGAGCACATAACAAAGCAGCTAACACAAGACACACTGTTGTTTTCATTTCTTTTATTATTTTAATTCTTCTTCTACTTATACTCATTTTACCGTTTTGGTTCCAGAAACCTAAACTCATTATCATAAAATTTCGAAACTTAGTTAAAACTTAAAACCGTTTATAAAACTTGTTTATTTTTACTCTTTTTATCACATATTTGTCCTTCTATCTCTTTTTTACTTACAAATCTCATTTTTTCATACCCTAAAATATAACTCATTTATTTTCATACACTTATTTACAAAATTACCATATTAATTATTTAAACATTTTACACACCTTTTTATTAATAAAATTATTTCTTAAAAAATTATATTGTTCTGCTATCCACTCATCATTCCCATTCCTCATACACTTCATCAAAATCAAATCTTCTTTCACCTTCTCCATCAAAATCACTTTCTCTTCTTTCTTCTCTGTCACTTCTTCTACCTTCATTTCTTCTATCTTACTCTCCATCATGATCTCTTCTGTCATGTTCTCTTCTTCCATCATGTTCTCTCCTTTCATCATTGTCTCTTCTTTCATCATGATCTCTTCTTCCATGTTCACTTCCATTTTCTCTTCTTCCTTCATGTTCTCTCCTTTCATCATTGTCTCTTCTTTCATCATGATCTCTTCTACCATGTTCTCTTCTTCCATGTTCGCTTCCATTTTCTCTTCTTCCTTCATGTTCTCTCCTTTCATCATTGTCTCTTCTTCCTTCTCTTCTTTCATCATGATCTCTTCTTCCATGTTCGCTTCCATTTTCTCTTCTTCCTTCTCTCCTTTCATCATGATCTCTTCTACCATGTTCTCTTCTTCCATCATTGTCTCTTCTTTCATCTTCAACATCAGTATCTCTTCTATCTTGTTCACCATTATCTCTTTCATCTCTTCTTCCATCATTGTCTCTTCTACCATGTTCTCTTCCTCCATCATTATCATTACGTTCTCCTTACTCTCTTTACTCAAGGAAGTTATATCCATTCTATTATCCTTAGAATTATTACTAACCATTCTAACCTTATTATGGCTATTACCATCCACCTTATTGCTATCCGTTTTATCCTTCATATCCATTTTATTACTAACCTTATTATGGCTATTACCATCCACCTTATTACTAACCTTATTATGGCTATTACCATCCACCTTATTACTAACCTTATTATGGCTATTACCATCCACCTTATTGCTATCCGTTTTATCCTTCCTATCCATTTTATCCTACTTATCCATTTTATCCTTCTTATCCATACTGTCTCAACTTATTCTTTAACAAAGCACATTGAGCACATAACAAAGCAGCTAACACAAGACACACTGTTGTTTTCATTTCTTTTATTATTTTAATTCTTCTTCTACTTATACTCATTTTACCGTTTTGGTTCCAGAAACCTAAACTCATTATCATAAAATTTCGAAACTTAGTTAAAACTTAAAACCGTTTATAAAACTTGTTTATTTTTACTCTTTTTATCACATATTTGTCCTTCTATCTCTTTTTTACTTACAAATCTCATTTTTTCATACCCTAAAATATAACTCATTTATTTTCATACACTTATTTACAAAATTACCATATTAATTATTTAAACATTTTACACACCTTTTTATTAATAAAATTATTTCTTAAAAAATTATATTGTTCTGCTATCCACTCATCATTCCCATTCCTCATACACTTCATCAAAATCAAATCTTCTTTCACCTTCTCCATCAAAATCACTTTCTCTTCTTTCTTCTCTGTCACTTCTTCTACCTTCATTTCTTCTATCTTACTCTCCATCATGATCTCTTCTGTCATGTTCTCTTCTTCCATCATGTTCTCTCCTTTCATCATTGTCTCTTCTTTCATCATGATCTCTTCTTCCATGTTCACTTCCATTTTCTCTTCTTCCTTCATGTTCTCTCCTTTCATCATTGTCTCTTCTTTCATCATGATCTCTTCTACCATGTTCTCTTCTTCCATGTTCGCTTCCATTTTCTCTTCTTCCTTCATGTTCTCTCCTTTCATCATTGTCTCTTCTTCCTTCTCTTCTTTCATCATGATCTCTTCTTCCATGTTCGCTTCCATTTTCTCTTCTTCCTTCTCTCCTTTCATCATGATCTCTTCTACCATGTTCTCTTCTTCCATCATTGTCTCTTCTTTCATCTTCAACATCAGTATCTCTTCTATCTTGTTCACCATTATCTCTTTCATCTCTTCTTCCATCATTGTCTCTTCTACCATGTTCTCTTCCTCCATCATTATCATTACGTTCTCCTTACTCTCTTTACTCAAGGAAGTTATATCCATTCTATTATCCTTAGAATTATTACTAACCATTCTAACCTTATTATGGCTATTACCATCCACCTTATTGCTATCCGTTTTATCCTTCATATCCATTTTATTACTAACCTTATTATGGCTATTACCATCCACCTTATTACTAACCTTATTATGGCTATTACCATCCACCTTATTACTAACCTTATTATGGCTATTACCATCCACCTTATTGCTATCCGTTTTATCCTTCCTATCCATTTTATCCTACTTATCCATTTTATCCTTCTTATCCATACTGTCTCAACTTATTCTTTAACAAAGCACATTGAGCACATAACAAAGCAGCTAACACAAGACACACTGTTGTTTTCATTTCTTTTATTATTTTAATTCTTCTTCTACTTATACTCATTTTACCGTTTTGGTTCCAGAAACCTAAACTCATTATCATAAAATTTCGAAACTTAGTTAAAACTTAAAACCGTTTATAAAACTTGTTTATTTTTACTCTTTTTATCACATATTTGTCCTTCTATCTCTTTTTTACTTACAAATCTCATTTTTTCATACCCTAAAATATAACTCATTTATTTTCATACACTTATTTACAAAATTACCATATTAATTATTTAAACATTTTACACACCTTTTTATTAATAAAATTATTTCTTAAAAAATTATATTGTTCTGCTATCCACTCATCATTCCCATTCCTCATACACTTCATCAAAATCAAATCTTCTTTCACCTTCTCCATCAAAATCACTTTCTCTTCTTTCTTCTCTGTCACTTCTTCTACCTTCATTTCTTCTATCTTACTCTCCATCATGATCTCTTCTGTCATGTTCTCTTCTTCCATCATGTTCTCTCCTTTCATCATTGTCTCTTCTTTCATCATGATCTCTTCTTCCATGTTCACTTCCATTTTCTCTTCTTCCTTCATGTTCTCTCCTTTCATCATTGTCTCTTCTTTCATCATGATCTCTTCTACCATGTTCTCTTCTTCCATGTTCGCTTCCATTTTCTCTTCTTCCTTCATGTTCTCTCCTTTCATCATTGTCTCTTCTTCCTTCTCTTCTTTCATCATGATCTCTTCTTTCATCATGATCTCTTCTTCCATGTTCGCTTCCATTTTCTCTTCTTCCTTCTCTCCTTTCATCATGATCTCTTCTACCATGTTCTCTTCTTCCATCATTGTCTCTTCTTTCATCTTCAACATCAGTATCTCTTCTATCTTGTTCACCATTATCTCTTTCATCTCTTCTTCCATCATTGTCTCTTCTACCATGTTCTCTTCCTCCATCATTATCATTACGTTCTCCTTACTCTCTTTACTCAAGGAAGTTATATCCATTCTATTATCCTTAGAATTATTACTAACCATTCTAACCTTATTATGGCTATTACCATCCACCTTATTGCTATCCGTTTTATCCTTCATATCCATTTTATTACTAACCTTATTATGGCTATTACCATCCACCTTATTACTAACCTTATTATGGCTATTACCATCCACCTTATTACTAACCTTATTATGGCTATTACCATCCACCTTATTGCTATCCGTTTTATCCTTCCTATCCATTTTATCCTACTTATCCATTTTATCCTTCTTATCCATACTGTCTCAACTTATTCTTTAACAAAGCACATTGAGCACATAACAAAGCAGCTAACACAAGACACACTGTTGTTTTCATTTCTTTTATTATTTTAATTCTTCTTCTACTTATACTCATTTTACCGTTTTGGTTCCAGAAACCTAAACTCATTATCATAAAATTTCGAAACTTAGTTAAAACTTAAAACCGTTTATAAAACTTGTTTATTTTTACTCTTTTTATCACATATTTGTCCTTCTATCTCTTTTTTACTTACAAATCTCATTTTTTCATACCCTAAAATATAACTCATTTATTTTCATACACTTATTTACAAAATTACCATATTAATTATTTAAACATTTTACACACCTTTTTATTAATAAAATTATTTCTTAAAAAATTATATTGTTCTGCTATCCACTCATCATTCCCATTCCTCATACACTTCATCAAAATCAAATCTTCTTTCACCTTCTCCATCAAAATCACTTTCTCTTCTTTCTTCTCTGTCACTTCTTCTACCTTCATTTCTTCTATCTTACTCTCCATCATGATCTCTTCTGTCATGTTCTCTTCTTCCATCATGTTCTCTCCTTTCATCATTGTCTCTTCTTTCATCATGATCTCTTCTTCCATGTTCACTTCCATTTTCTCTTCTTCCTTCATGTTCTCTCCTTTCATCATTGTCTCTTCTTTCATCATGATCTCTTCTACCATGTTCTCTTCTTCCATGTTCGCTTCCATTTTCTCTTCTTCCTTCATGTTCTCTCCTTTCATCATTGTCTCTTCTTCCTTCTCTTCTTTCATCATGATCTCTTCTTTCATCATGATCTCTTCTTCCATGTTCGCTTCCATTTTCTCTTCTTCCTTCTCTCCTTTCATCATGATCTCTTCTACCATGTTCTCTTCTTCCATCATTGTCTCTTCTTTCATCTTCAACATCAGTATCTCTTCTATCTTGTTCACCATTATCTCTTTCATCTCTTCTTCCATCATTGTCTCTTCTACCATGTTCTCTTCCTCCATCATTATCATTACGTTCTCCTTACTCTCTTTACTCAAGGAAGTTATATCCATTCTATTATCCTTAGAATTATTACTAACCATTCTAACCTTATTATGGCTATTACCATCCACCTTATTGCTATCCGTTTTATCCTTCATATCCATTTTATTACTAACCTTATTATGGCTATTACCATCCACCTTATTACTAACCTTATTATGGCTATTACCATCCACCTTATTACTAACCTTATTATGGCTATTACCATCCACCTTATTGCTATCCGTTTTATCCTTCCTATCCATTTTATCCTACTTATCCATTTTATCCTTCTTATCCATACTGTCTCAACTTATTCTTTAACAAAGCACATTGAGCACATAACAAAGCAGCTAACACAAGACACACTGTTGTTTTCATTTCTTTTATTATTTTAATTCTTCTTCTACTTATACTCATTTTACCGTTTTGGTTCCAGAAACCTAAACTCATTATCATAAAATTTCGAAACTTAGTTAAAACTTAAAACCGTTTATAAAACTTGTTTATTTTTACTCTTTTTATCACATATTTGTCCTTCTATCTCTTTTTTACTTACAAATCTCATTTTTTCATACCCTAAAATATAACTCATTTATTTTCATACACTTATTTACAAAATTACCATATTAATTATTTAAACATTTTACACACCTTTTTATTAATAAAATTATTTCTTAAAAAATTATATTGTTCTGCTATCCACTCATCATTCCCATTCCTCATACACTTCATCAAAATCAAATCTTCTTTCACCTTCTCCATCAAAATCACTTTCTCTTCTTTCTTCTCTGTCACTTCTTCTACCTTCATTTCTTCTATCTTACTCTCCATCATGATCTCTTCTGTCATGTTCTCTTCTTCCATCATGTTCTCTCCTTTCATCATTGTCTCTTCTTTCATCATGATCTCTTCTTCCTTCTCTTCTTCCATGTTCACTTCCATTTTCTCTTCTTCCTTCATGTTCTCTCCTTTCATCATTGTCTCTTCTTTCATCATGATCTCTTCTACCATGTTCTCTTCTTCCATGTTCGCTTCCATTTTCTCTTCTTCCTTCATGTTCTCTCCTTTCATCATTGTCTCTTCTTCCTTCTCTTCTTTCATCATGATCTCTTCTTCCATGTTCACTTCCATTTTCTCTTCTTCCTTCATGTTCTCTCCTTTCATCATTGTCTCTTCTTTCATCATGATCTCTTCTACCATGTTCTCTTCTTCCATGTTCGCTTCCATTTTCTCTTCTTCCTTCATGTTCTCTCCTTTCATCATTGTCTCTTCTTCCTTCTCTTCTTTCATCATGATCTCTTCTTCCATGTTCGCTTCCATTTTCTCTTCTTCCTTCTCTCCTTTCATCATGATCTCTTCTACCATGTTCTCTTCTTCCATCATTGTCTCTTCTTTCATCTTCAACATCAGTATCTCTTCTATCTTGTTCACCATTATCTCTTTCATCTCTTCTTCCATCATTGTCTCTTCTACCATGTTCTCTTCCTCCATCATTATCATTACGTTCTCCTTACTCTCTTTACTCAAGGAAGTTATATCCATTCTATTATCCTTAGAATTATTACTAACCATTCTAACCTTATTATGGCTATTACCATCCACCTTATTGCTATCCGTTTTATCCTTCATATCCATTTTATTACTAACCTTATTATGGCTATTACCATCCACCTTATTACTAACCTTATTATGGCTATTACCATCCACCTTATTACTAACCTTATTATGGCTATTACCATCCACCTTATTGCTATCCGTTTTATCCTTCCTATCCATTTTATCCTACTTATCCATTTTATCCTTCTTATCCATACTGTCTCAACTTATTCTTTAACAAAGCACATTGAGCACATAACAAAGCAGCTAACACAAGACACACTGTTGTTTTCATTTCTTTTATTATTTTAATTCTTCTTCTACTTATACTCATTTTACCGTTTTGGTTCCAGAAACCTAAACTCATTATCATAAAATTTCGAAACTTAGTTAAAACTTAAAACCGTTTATAAAACTTGTTTATTTTTACTCTTTTTATCACATATTTGTCCTTCTATCTCTTTTTTACTTACAAATCTCATTTTTTCATACCCTAAAATATAACTCATTTATTTTCATACACTTATTTACAAAATTACCATATTAATTATTTAAACATTTTACACACCTTTTTATTAATAAAATTATTTCTTAAAAAATTATATTGTTCTGCTATCCACTCATCATTCCCATTCCTCATACACTTCATCAAAATCAAATCTTCTTTCACCTTCTCCATCAAAATCACTTTCTCTTCTTTCTTCTCTGTCACTTCTTCTACCTTCATTTCTTCTATCTTACTCTCCATCATGATCTCTTCTGTCATGTTCTCTTCTTCCATCATGTTCTCTCCTTTCATCATTGTCTCTTCTTTCATCATGATCTCTTCTTCCTTCTCTTCTTCCATGTTCACTTCCATTTTCTCTTCTTCCTTCATGTTCTCTCCTTTCATCATTGTCTCTTCTTTCATCATGATCTCTTCTACCATGTTCTCTTCTTCCATGTTCGCTTCCATTTTCTCTTCTTCCTTCATGTTCTCTCCTTTCATCATTGTCTCTTCTTCCTTCTCTTCTTTCATCATGATCTCTTCTTCCATGTTCGCTTCCATTTTCTCTTCTTCCTTCTCTCCTTTCATCATGATCTCTTCTACCATGTTCTCTTCTTCCATCATTGTCTCTTCTTTCATCTTCAACATCAGTATCTCTTCTATCTTGTTCACCATTATCTCTTTCATCTCTTCTTCCATCATTGTCTCTTCTACCATGTTCTCTTCCTCCATCATTATCATTACGTTCTCCTTACTCTCTTTACTCAAGGAAGTTATATCCATTCTATTATCCTTAGAATTATTACTAACCATTCTAACCTTATTATGGCTATTACCATCCACCTTATTGCTATCCGTTTTATCCTTCATATCCATTTTATTACTAACCTTATTATGGCTATTACCATCCACCTTATTACTAACCTTATTATGGCTATTACCATCCACCTTATTACTAACCTTATTATGGCTATTACCATCCACCTTATTGCTATCCGTTTTATCCTTCCTATCCATTTTATCCTACTTATCCATTTTATCCTTCTTATCCATACTGTCTCAACTTATTCTTTAACAAAGCACATTGAGCACATAACAAAGCAGCTAACACAAGACACACTGTTGTTTTCATTTCTTTTATTATTTTAATTCTTCTTCTACTTATACTCATTTTACCGTTTTGGTTCCAGAAACCTAAACTCATTATCATAAAATTTCGAAACTTAGTTAAAACTTAAAACCGTTATAAAACTTGTTTATTTTTACTCTTTTTATCACATATTTGTCCTTCTATCTCTTTTTTACTTACAAATCTCATTTTTTCATACCCTAAAATATAACTCATTTATTTTCATACACTTATTTACAAAATTACCATATTAATTATTTAAACATTTTACACACCTTTTTATTAATAAAATTATTTCTTAAAAAATTATATTGTTCTGCTATCCACTCATCATTCCCCATTCCTCATACACTTCATCAAAATCAAATCTTCTTTCACCTTCTCCATCAAAATCACTTTCTCTTCTTTCTTCTCTGTCACTTCTTCTACCTTCATTTCTTCTATCTTACTCTCCATCATGATCTCTTCTGTCATGTTCTCTTCTTCCATCATGTTCTCTCCTTTCATCATTGTCTCTTCTTTCATCATGATCTCTTCTTCCTTCTCTTCTTCCATGTTCACTTCCATTTTCTCTTCTTCCTTCATGTTCTCTCCTTTCATCATTGTCTCTTCTTTCATCATGATCTCTTCTACCATGTTCTCTTCTTCCATGTTCGCTTCCATTTTCTCTTCTTCCTTCATGTTCTCTCCTTTCATCATTGTCTCTTCTTCCTTCTCTTCTTTCATCATGATCTCTTCTTCCATGTTCGCTTCCATTTTCTCTTCTTCCTTCTCTCCTTTCATCATGATCTCTTCTACCATGTTCTCTTCTTCCATCATTGTCTCTTCTTTCATCTTCAACATCAGTATCTCTTCTATCTTGTTCACCATTATCTCTTTCATCTCTTCTTCCATCATTGTCTCTTCTACCATGTTCTCTTCCTCCATCATTATCATTACGTTCTCCTTACTCTCTTTACTCAAGGAAGTTATATCCATTCTATTATCCTTAGAATTATTACTAACCATTCTAACCTTATTATGGCTATTACCATCCACCTTATTGCTATCCGTTTTATCCTTCATATCCATTTTATTACTAACCTTATTATGGCTATTACCATCCACCTTATTACTAACCTTATTATGGCTATTACCATCCACCTTATTACTAACCTTATTATGGCTATTACCATCCACCTTATTGCTATCCGTTTTATCCTTCCTATCCATTTTATCCTACTTATCCATTTTATCCTTCTTATCCATACTGTCTCAACTTATTCTTTAACAAAGCACATTGAGCACATAACAAAGCAGCTAACACAAGACACACTGTTGTTTTCATTTCTTTTATTATTTTAATTCTTCTTCTACTTATACTCATTTTACCGTTTTGGTTCCAGAAACCTAAACTCATTATCATAAAATTTCGAAACTTAGTTAAAACTTAAAACCGTTTATAAAACTTGTTTATTTTTACTCTTTTTATCACATATTTGTCCTTCTATCTCTTTTTTACTTACAAATCTCATTTTTTCATACCCTAAAATATAACTCATTTATTTTCATACACTTATTTACAAAATTACCATATTAATTATTTAAACATTTTACACACCTTTTTATTAATAAAATTATTTCTTA
>CAMPDV010006101.1:0-24777 GCA_946699065.1 Loxodes magnus | reverse complement strand
CATAAATTTTTTCATCTTTTTTTCCATTTTTCAATTTTAATTTTCAATTTGTAATTTTCAGTTTTATTAAACATCTTATGAGTTATCATGCTTTTAAAAACACTCTTTAATTCTTGATTTATGTCTTTATTATCATTCCTTTCTACACATCTCTATAAAAACGTTTTCATCACAAAGTTTTATAGTCTCTTTTCAAGAATATTTAACAAAACTTCTTACTTAATATTTTTCATCAAACCAAAAATATTTTAAACTGCATATTACACTTATCTCAACAAATCTGCTTCCATTTTTCTTCTTTTTCTATTTCCATCATAAATTTTTTCATCTTTTTTTCCATTTTTCAATTTTAATTTTCAATTTGTAATTTTCAGTTTTATTAAACATCTTATGAGTTATCATGCTTTTAAAAACACTCTTTAATTCTTTTATGTCTTTATTATCATTCCTTTCTACACATCTCTATAAAAACTATTTCATCACGAAGTTTTATAGTCTCTTTTCAAGAATATTTAACAAAACTTCTTACTTAATATTTTTCATCAAACCAAAAATATTTTAAACTGCATATTACACTTATCTCAACAAATCTGCTTCCATTTTTCTTCTTTTTCTATTTCCATCATAAATTTTTTCATCTTTTTTTCCATTTTTCAATTTTAATTTTCAATTTGTAATTTTCAGTTTTATTAAACATCTTATGAGTTATCATGCTTTTAAAAGCACTCTTTAATTCTTGATTTATGTCTTTATTATCATTCCTTTCGACACATCTCTATAAAAACTTTTTCATCACAAAGTTTTATAGTCTCTTTTCAAGAATATTTAACAAAACTTCTTACTTAATATTTTTCATCAAACCAAAAATATTTTAAACTGCATATTACACTTATCTCAACAAATCTGCTTCCATTTTTCTTCTTTTTCTATTTCCATCATAAATTTTTTCATCTTTTTTTCCATTTTTCAATTTTAATTTTCAATTTGTAATTTTCAGTTTTATTAAACATCTTATGAGTTATCATGCTTTTAAAAACACTCTTTAATTCTTGATTTATGTCTTTATTATCATTCCTTTCTACACATCCTAATTAAAATGTATTTCATCGCGAAGTTTTATAGTCTCTTTTCAAGAATATTTAACAAAACTTCTTACTTAATATTTTTCATCAAACCAAAAATATTTTAAACTGCATATTACACTTATCTCAACAAATCTGCTTCCATTTTTCTTCTTTTTCTATTTCCATCATAAATTTTTTCATCTTTTTTTCCATTTTTCAATTTTAATTTTCAATTTGTAATTTTCAGTTTTATTAAACATCTTATGAGTTATCATGCTTTTAAAAACACTCTTTAATTCTTTTATGTCTTTATTATCATTCCTTTCTACACATCTCTATAAAAACGTTTTCATCACAAAGTTTTATAGTCTCTTTTCAAGAATATTTAACAAAACTTCTTACTTAATATTTTTCATCAAACCAAAAATATTTTAAACTGCATATTACACTTATCTCAACAAATCTGCTTCCATTTTTCTTCTTTTTCTATTTCCATCATAAATTTTTTCATCTTTTTTTTCCATTTTTCAATTTTAATTTTCAATTTGTAATTTTCAGTTTTATTAAACATCTTATGAGTTATCATGCTTTTAAAAACACTCTTTAATTCTTTTATGTCTTTATTATCATTCCTTTCTACACATCCTAATTAAAAACTATTTCATCGCGAAGTTTTATAGTCTCTTTTCAAGAATATTTAACAAAACTTCTTACTTAATATTTTTCATCAAACCAAAAATATTTTAAACTGCATATTACACTTATCTCAACAAATCTGCTTCCATTTTTCTTCTTTTTCTATTTCCATCATAAATTTTTTCATCTTTTTTTCCATTTTTCAATTTTAATTTTCAATTTGTAATTTTCAGTTTTATTAAACATCTTATGAGTTATCATGCTTTTAAAAACACTCTTTAATTCTTTTATGTCTTTATTATCATTCCTTTCTACACATCCTAATTAAAAACTATTTCATCGCGAAGTTTTATAGTCTCTTTTCAAGAATATTTAACAAAACTTCTTACTTAATATTTTTCATCAAACCAAAAATATTTTAAACTGCATATTACACTTATCTCAACAAATCTGCTTCCATTTTTCTTCTTTTTCTATTTCCATCATAAATTTTTTCATCTTTTTTTCCATTTTTCAATTTTAATTTTCAATTTGTAATTTTCAGTTTTATTAAACATCTTATGAGTTATCATGCTTTTAAAAGCACTCTTTAATTCTTGATTTATGTCTTTATTATCATTCCTTTCTACACATCCTAATTAAAAACTATTTCATCACGAAGTTTTATAGTCTCTTTTCAAGAATATTTAACAAAACTTCTTACTTAATATTTTTCATCAAACCAAAAATATTTTAAACTGCATATTACACTTATCTCAACAAATCTGCTTCCATTTTTCTTCTTTTTCTATTTCCATCATAAATTTTTTCATCTTTTTTTCCATTTTTCAATTTTAATTTTCAATTTGTAATTTTCAGTTTTATTAAACATCTTATGAGTTATCATGCTTTTAAAAGCACTCTTTAATTCTTGATTTATGTCTTTATTATCATTCCTTTCGACACATCTCTATAAAAACGTTTTCATCACAAAGTTTTATAGTCTCTTTTCAAGAATATTTAACAAAACTTCTTACTTAATATTTTTCATCAAACCAAAAATATTTTAAACTGCATATTACACTTATCTCAACAAATCTGCTTCCATTTTTCTTCTTTTTCTATTTCCATCATAAATTTTTTCATCTTTTTTTCCATTTTTCAATTTTAATTTTCAATTTGTAATTTTCAGTTTTATTAAACATCTTATGAGTTATCATGCTTTTAAAAGCACTCTTTAATTCTTGATTTATGTCTTTATTATCATTCCTTTCTACACATCCTAATTAAAAACTATTTCATCACGAAGTTTTATAGTCTCTTTTCAAGAATATTTAACAAAACTTCTTACTTAATATTTTTCATCAAACCAAAAATATTTTAAACTGCATATTACACTTATCTCAACAAATCTGCTTCCATTTTTCTTCTTTTTCTATTTCCATCATAAATTTTTTCATCTTTTTTTCCATTTTTCAATTTTAATTTTCAATTTGTAATTTTCAGTTTTATTAAACATCTTATGAGTTATCATGCTTTTAAAAGCACTCTTTAATTCTTGATTTATGTCTTTATTATCATTCCTTTCGACACATCTCTATAAAAACGTTTTCATCACAAAGTTTTATAGTCTCTTTTCAAGAATATTTAACAAAACTTCTTACTTAATATTTTTCATCAAACCAAAAATATTTTAAACTGCATATTACACTTATCTCAACAAATCTGCTTCCATTTTTCTTCTTTTTCTATTTCCATCATAAATTTTTTCATCTTTTTTTCCATTTTTCAATTTTAATTTTCAATTTGTAATTTTCAGTTTTATTAAACATCTTATGAGTTATCATGCTTTTAAAAGCACTCTTTAATTCTTGATTTATGTCTTTATTATCATTCCTTTCTACACATCCTAATTAAAAACTATTTCATCACGAAGTTTTATAGTCTCTTTTCAAGAATATTTAACAAAACTTCTTACTTAATATTTTTCATCAAACCAAAAATATTTTAAACTGCATATTACACTTATCTCAACAAATCTGCTTCCATTTTTCTTCTTTTTCTATTTCCATCATAAATTTTTTCATCTTTTTTTCCATTTTTCAATTTTAATTTTCAATTTGTAATTTTCAGTTTTATTAAACATCTTATGAGTTATCATGCTTTTAAAAACACTCTTTAATTCTTGATTTATGTCTTTATTATCATTCCTTTCTACACATCCTAATTAAAATGTATTTCATCGCGAAGTTTTATAGTCTCTTTTCAAGAATATTTAACAAAACTTCTTACTTAATATTTTTCATCAAACCAAAAATATTTTAAACTGCATATTACACTTATCTCAACAAATCTGCTTCCATTTTTCTTCTTTTTCTATTTCCATCATAAATTTTTTCATCTTTTTTTCCATTTTTCAATTTTAATTTTCAATTTGTAATTTTCAGTTTTATTAAACATCTTATGAGTTATCATGCTTTTAAAAACACTCTTTAATTCTTTTATGTCTTTATTATCATTCCTTTCGACACATCTCTATAAAAACGTTTTCATCACAAAGTTTTATAGTCTCTTTTCAAGAATATTTAACAAAACTTCTTACTTAATATTTTTCATCAAACCAAAAATATTTTAAACTGCATATTACACTTATCTCAACAAATCTGCTTCCATTTTTCTTCTTTTTCTATTTCCATCATAAATTTTTTCATCTTTTTTTCCATTTTTCAATTTTAATTTTCAATTTGTAATTTTCAGTTTTATTAAACATCTTATGAGTTATCATGCTTTTAAAAACACTCTTTAATTCTTTTATGTCTTTATTATCATTCCTTTCTACACATCCTAATTAAAAACTATTTCATCGCGAAGTTTTATAGTCTCTTTTCAAGAATATTTAACAAAACTTCTTACTTAATATTTTTCATCAAACCAAAAATATTTTAAACTGCATATTACACTTATCTCAACAAATCTGCTTCCATTTTTCTTCTTTTTCTATTTCCATCATAAATTTTTTCATCTTTTTTTCCATTTTTCAATTTTAATTTTCAATTTGTAATTTTCAGTTTTATTAAACATCTTATGAGTTATCATGCTTTTAAAAGCACTCTTTAATTCTTGATTTATGTCTTTATTATCATTCCTTTCTACACATCCTAATTAAAAACTATTTCATCACGAAGTTTTATAGTCTCTTTTCAAGAATATTTAACAAAACTTCTTACTTAATATTTTTCATCAAACCAAAAATATTTTAAACTGCATATTACACTTATCTCAACAAATCTGCTTCCATTTTTCTTCTTTTTCTATTTCCATCATAAATTTTTTCATCTTTTTTTCCATTTTTCAATTTTAATTTTCAATTTGTAATTTTCAGTTTTATTAAACATCTTATGAGTTATCATGCTTTTAAAAGCACTCTTTAATTCTTTTATGTCTTTATTATCATTCCTTTCTACACATCCTAATTAAAAACTATTTCATCGCGAAGTTTTATAGTCTCTTTTCAAGAATATTTAACAAAACTTCTTACTTAATATTTTTCATCAAACCAAAAATATTTTAAACTGCATATTACACTTATCTCAACAAATCTGCTTCCATTTTTCTTCTTTTTCTATTTCCATCATAAATTTTTTCATCTTTTTTTCCATTTTTCAATTTTAATTTTCAATTTGTAATTTTCAGTTTTATTAAACATCTTATGAGTTATCATGCTTTTAAAAGCACTCTTTAATTCTTTTATGTCTTTATTATCATTCCTTTCTACACATCCTAATTAAAAACTATTTCATCACGAAGTTTTATAGTCTCTTTTCAAGAATATTTAACAAAACTTCTTACTTAATATTTTTCATCAAACCAAAAATATTTTAAACTGCATATTACACTTATCTCAACAAATCTGCTTCCATTTTTCTTCTTTTTCTATTTCCATCAGAAATTTTTTCATCTTTTTTTCCATTTTTCAATTTTAATTTTCAATTTGTAATTTTCAGTTTTATTAAACATCTTATGAGTTATCATGCTTTTAAAAACACTCTTTAATTCTTGATTTATGTCTTTATTATCATTCCTTTCGACACATCTCTATAAAAACGTTTTCATCACAAAGTTTTATAGTCTCTTTTCAAGAATATTTAACAAAACTTCTTACTTAATATTTTTCATCAAACCAAAAATATTTTAAACTGCATATTACACTTATCTCAACAAATCTGCTTCCATTTTTCTTCTTTTTCTATTTCCATCATAAATTTTTTCATCTTTTTTTCCATTTTTCAATTTTAATTTTCAATTTGTAATTTTCAGTTTTATTAAACATCTTATGAGTTATCATGCTTTTAAAAGCACTCTTTAATTCTTGATTTATGTCTTTATTATCATTCCTTTCTACACATCCTAATTAAAAACTATTTCATCACGAAGTTTTATAGTCTCTTTTCAAGAATATTTAACAAAACTTCTTACTTAATATTTTTCATCAAACCAAAAATATTTTAAACTGCATATTACACTTATCTCAACAAATCTGCTTCCATTTTTCTTCTTTTTCTATTTCCATCATAAATTTTTTCATCTTTTTTTCCATTTTTCAATTTTAATTTTCAATTTGTAATTTTCAGTTTTATTAAACATCTTATGAGTTATCATGCTTTTAAAAGCACTCTTTAATTCTTGATTTATGTCTTTATTATCATTCCTTTCGACACATCTCTATAAAAACGTTTTCATCACAAAGTTTTATAGTCTCTTTTCAAGAATATTTAACAAAACTTCTTACTTAATATTTTTCATCAAACCAAAAATATTTTAAACTGCATATTACACTTATCTCAACAAATCTGCTTCCATTTTTCTTCTTTTTCTATTTCCATCATAAATTTTTTCATCTTTTTTTTCCATTTTTCAATTTTAATTTTCAATTTGTAATTTTCAGTTTTATTAAACATCTTATGAGTTATCATGCTTTTAAAAGCACTCTTTAATTCTTGATTTATGTCTTTATTATCATTCCTTTCTACACATCTCTATAAAAACGTTTTCATCACAAAGTTTTATAGTCTCTTTTCAAGAATATTTAACAAAACTTCTTACTTAATATTTTTCATCAAACCAAAAATATTTTAAACTGCATATTACACTTATCTCAACAAATCTGCTTCCATTTTTCTTCTTTTTCTATTTCCATCATAAATTTTTTCATCTTTTTTTCCATTTTTCAATTTTAATTTTCAATTTGTAATTTTCAGTTTTATTAAACATCTTATGAGTTATCATGCTTTTAAAAGCACTCTTTAATTCTTGATTTATGTCTTTATTATCATTCCTTTCTACACATCCTAATTAAAAACTATTTCATCACGAAGTTTTATAGTCTCTTTTCAAGAATATTTAACAAAACTTCTTACTTAATATTTTTCATCAAACCAAAAATATTTTAAACTGCATATTACACTTATCTCAACAAATCTGCTTCCATTTTTCTTCTTTTTCTATTTCCATCATAAATTTTTTCATCTTTTTTTCCATTTTTCAATTTTAATTTTCAATTTGTAATTTTCAGTTTTATTAAACATCTTATGAGTTATCATGCTTTTAAAAGCACTCTTTAATTCTTGATTTATGTCTTTATTATCATTCCTTTCGACACATCTCTATAAAAACTTTTTCATCACAAAGTTTTATAGTCTCTTTTCAAGAATATTTAACAAAACTTCTTACTTAATATTTTTCATCAAACCAAAAATATTTTAAACTGCATATTACACTTATCTCAACAAATCTGCTTCCATTTTTCTTCTTTTTCTATTTCCATCATAAATTTTTTCATCTTTTTTTCCATTTTTCAATTTTAATTTTCAATTTGTAATTTTCAGTTTTATTAAACATCTTATGAGTTATCATGCTTTTAAAAACACTCTTTAATTCTTGATTTATGTCTTTATTATCATTCCTTTCTACACATCCTAATTAAAAACTATTTCATCACGAAGTTTTATAGTCTCTTTTCAAGAATATTTAACAAAACTTCTTACTTAATATTTTTCATCAAACCAAAAATATTTTAAACTGCATATTACACTTATCTCAACAAATCTGCTTCCATTTTTCTTCTTTTTCTATTTCCATCATAAATTTTTTCATCTTTTTTTCCATTTTTCAATTTTAATTTTCAATTTGTAATTTTCAGTTTTATTAAACATCTTATGAGTTATCATGCTTTTAAAAGCACTCTTTAATTCTTGATTTATGTCTTTATTATCATTCCTTTCGACACATCTCTATAAAAACGTTTTCATCACAAAGTTTTATAGTCTCTTTTCAAGAATATTTAACAAAACTTCTTACTTAATATTTTTCATCAAACCAAAAATATTTTAAACTGCATATTACACTTATCTCAACAAATCTGCTTCCATTTTTCTTCTTTTTCTATTTCCATCATAAATTTTTTCATCTTTTTTTCCATTTTTCAATTTTAATTTTCAATTTGTAATTTTCAGTTTTATTAAACATCTTATGAGTTATCATGCTTTTAAAAGCACTCTTTAATTCTTGATTTATGTCTTTATTATCATTCCTTTCTACACATCCTAATTAAAAACTATTTCATCACGAAGTTTTATAGTCTCTTTTCAAGAATATTTAACAAAACTTCTTACTTAATATTTTTCATCAAACCAAAAATATTTTAAACTGCATATTACACTTATCTCAACAAATCTGCTTCCATTTTTCTTCTTTTTCTATTTCCATCATAAATTTTTTCATCTTTTTTTCCATTTTTCAATTTTAATTTTCAATTTGTAATTTTCAGTTTTATTAAACATCTTATGAGTTATCATGCTTTTAAAAGCACTCTTTAATTCTTGATTTATGTCTTTATTATCATTCCTTTCGACACATCTCTATAAAAACTTTTTCATCACAAAGTTTTATAGTCTCTTTTCAAGAATATTTAACAAAACTTCTTACTTAATATTTTTCATCAAACCAAAAATATTTTAAACTGCATATTACACTTATCTCAACAAATCTGCTTCCATTTTTCTTCTTTTTCTATTTCCATCATAAATTTTTTCATCTTTTTTTCCATTTTTCAATTTTAATTTTCAATTTGTAATTTTCAGTTTTATTAAACATCTTATGAGTTATCATGCTTTTAAAAACACTCTTTAATTCTTTTATGTCTTTATTATCATTCCTTTCTACACATCCTAATTAAAAACTATTTCATCGCGAAGTTTTATAGTCTCTTTTCAAGAATATTTAACAAAACTTCTTACTTAATATTTTTCATCAAACCAAAAATATTTTAAACTGCATATTACACTTATCTCAACAAATCTGCTTCCATTTTTCTTCTTTTTCTATTTCCATCATAAATTTTTTCATCTTTTTTTCCATTTTTCAATTTTAATTTTCAATTTGTAATTTTCAGTTTTATTAAACATCTTATGAGTTATCATGCTTTTAAAAGCACTCTTTAATTCTTGATTTATGTCTTTATTATCATTCCTTTCGACACATCTCTATAAAAACTTTTTCATCACAAAGTTTTATAGTCTCTTTTCAAGAATATTTAACAAAACTTCTTACTTAATATTTTTCATCAAACCAAAAATATTTTAAACTGCATATTACACTTATCTCAACAAATCTGCTTCCATTTTTCTTCTTTTTCTATTTCCATCATAAATTTTTTCATCTTTTTTTTCCATTTTTCAATTTTAATTTTCAATTTGTAATTTTCAGTTTTATTAAACATCTTATGAGTTATCATGCTTTTAAAAGCACTCTTTAATTCTTGATTTATGTCTTTATTATCATTCCTTTCTACACATCCTAATTAAAAACTATTTCATCACGAAGTTTTATAGTCTCTTTTCAAGAATATTTAACAAAACTTCTTACTTAATATTTTTCATCAAACCAAAAATATTTTAAACTGCATATTACACTTATCTCAACAAATCTGCTTCCATTTTTCTTCTTTTTCTATTTCCATCATAAATTTTTTCATCTTTTTTTCCATTTTTCAATTTTAATTTTCAATTTGTAATTTTCAGTTTTATTAAACATCTTATGAGTTATCATGCTTTTAAAAGCACTCTTTAATTCTTGATTTATGTCTTTATTATCATTCCTTTCGACACATCTCTATAAAAACTTTTTCATCACAAAGTTTTATAGTCTCTTTTCAAGAATATTTAACAAAACTTCTTACTTAATATTTTTCATCAAACCAAAAATATTTTAAACTGCATATTACACTTATCTCAACAAATCTGCTTCCATTTTTCTTCTTTTTCTATTTCCATCATAAATTTTTTCATCTTTTTTTTCCATTTTTCAATTTTAATTTTCAATTTGTAATTTTCAGTTTTATTAAACATCTTATGAGTTATCATGCTTTTAAAAGCACTCTTTAATTCTTGATTTATGTCTTTATTATCATTCCTTTCTACACATCCTAATTAAAAACTATTTCATCACGAAGTTTTATAGTCTCTTTTCAAGAATATTTAACAAAACTTCTTACTTAATATTTTTCATCAAACCAAAAATATTTTAAACTGCATATTACACTTATCTCAACAAATCTGCTTCCATTTTTCTTCTTTTTCTATTTCCATCATAAATTTTTTCATCTTTTTTTTCCATTTTTCAATTTTAATTTTCAATTTGTAATTTTCAGTTTTATTAAACATCTTATGAGTTATCATGCTTTTAAAAACACTCTTTAATTCTTTTATGTCTTTATTATCATTCCTTTCGACACATCTCTATAAAAACTATTTCATCACAAAGTTTTATAGTCTCTTTTCAAGAATATTTAACAAAACTTCTTACTTAATATTTTTCATCAAACCAAAAATATTTTAAACTGCATATTACACTTATCTCAACAAATCTGCTTCCATTTTTCTTCTTTTTCTATTTCCATCATAAATTTTTTCATCTTTTTTTCCATTTTTCAATTTTAATTTTCAATTTGTAATTTTCAGTTTTATTAAACATCTTATGAGTTATCATGCTTTTAAAAGCACTCTTTAATTCTTGATTTATGTCTTTATTATCATTCCTTTCTACACATCCTAATTAAAAACTATTTCATCACGAAGTTTTATAGTCTCTTTTCAAGAATATTTAACAAAACTTCTTACTTAATATTTTTCATCAAACCAAAAATATTTTAAACTGCATATTACACTTATCTCAACAAATCTGCTTCCATTTTTCTTCTTTTTCTATTTCCATCATAAATTTTTTCATCTTTTTTTTCCATTTTTCAATTTTAATTTTCAATTTGTAATTTTCAGTTTTATTAAACATCTTATGAGTTATCATGCTTTTAAAAACACTCTTTAATTCTTTTATGTCTTTATTATAATTCCTTTCGACACATCTCTATAAAAACTATTTCATCACAAAGTTTTATAGTCTCTTTTCAAGAATATTTAACAAAACTTCTTACTTAATATTTTTCATCAAACCAAAAATATTTTAAACTGCATATTACACTTATCTCAACAAATCTGCTTCCATTTTTCTTCTTTTTCTATTTCCATCATAAATTTTTTCATCTTTTTTTCCATTTTTCAATTTTAATTTTCAATTTGTAATTTTCAGTTTTATTAAACATCTTATGAGTTATCATGCTTTTAAAAGCACTCTTTAATTCTTGATTTATGTCTTTATTATCATTCCTTTCTACACATCTCTATAAAAACGTTTTCATCACAAAGTTTTATAGTCTCTTTTCAAGAATATTTAACAAAACTTCTTACTTAATATTTTTCATCAAACCAAAAATATTTTAAACTGCATATTACACTTATCTCAACAAATCTGCTTCCATTTTTCTTCTTTTTCTATTTCCATCATAAATTTTTTCATCTTTTTTTCCATTTTTCAATTTTAATTTTCAATTTGTAATTTTCAGTTTTATTAAACATCTTATGAGTTATCATGCTTTTAAAAGCACTCTTTAATTCTTGATTTATGTCTTTATTATCATTCCTTTCTACACATCCTAATTAAAAACTATTTCATCACGAAGTTTTATAGTCTCTTTTCAAGAATATTTAACAAAACTTCTTACTTAATATTTTTCATCAAACCAAAAATATTTTAAACTGCATATTACACTTATCTCAACAAATCTGCTTCCATTTTTCTTCTTTTTCTATTTCCATCATAAATTTTTTCATCTTTTTTTTCCATTTTTCAATTTTAATTTTCAATTTGTAATTTTCAGTTTTATTAAACATCTTATGAGTTATCATGCTTTTAAAAACACTCTTTAATTCTTTTATGTCTTTATTATAATTCCTTTCGACACATCTCTATAAAAACTATTTCATCACAAAGTTTTATAGTCTCTTTTCAAGAATATTTAACAAAACTTCTTACTTAATATTTTTCATCAAACCAAAAATATTTTAAACTGCATATTACACTTATCTCAACAAATCTGCTTCCATTTTTCTTCTTTTTCTATTTCCATCATAAATTTTTTCATCTTTTTTTCCATTTTTCAATTTTAATTTTCAATTTGTAATTTTCAGTTTTATTAAACATCTTATGAGTTATCATGCTTTTAAAAGCACTCTTTAATTCTTGATTTATGTCTTTATTATCATTCCTTTCTACACATCTCTATAAAAACGTTTTCATCACAAAGTTTTATAGTCTCTTTTCAAGAATATTTAACAAAACTTCTTACTTAATATTTTTCATCAAACCAAAAATATTTTAAACTGCATATTACACTTATCTCAACAAATCTGCTTCCATTTTTCTTCTTTTTCTATTTCCATCATAAATTTTTTCATCTTTTTTTCCATTTTTCAATTTTAATTTTCAATTTGTAATTTTCAGTTTTATTAAACATCTTATGAGTTATCATGCTTTTAAAAGCACTCTTTAATTCTTGATTTATGTCTTTATTATCATTCCTTTCTACACATCCTAATTAAAAACTATTTCATCACGAAGTTTTATAGTCTCTTTTCAAGAATATTTAACAAAACTTCTTACTTAATATTTTTCATCAAACCAAAAATATTTTAAACTGCATATTACACTTATCTCAACAAATCTGCTTCCATTTTTCTTCTTTTTCTATTTCCATCATAAATTTTTTCATCTTTTTTTCCATTTTTCAATTTTAATTTTCAATTTGTAATTTTCAGTTTTATTAAACATCTTATGAGTTATCATGCTTTTAAAAGCACTCTTTAATTCTTGATTTATGTCTTTATTATCATTCCTTTCTACACATCTCTATAAAAACGTTTTCATCACAAAGTTTTATAGTCTCTTTTCAAGAATATTTAACAAAACTTCTTACTTAATATTTTTCATCAAACCAAAAATATTTTAAACTGCATATTACACTTATCTCAACAAATCTGCTTCCATTTTTCTTCTTTTTCTATTTCCATCATAAATTTTTTCATCTTTTTTTCCATTTTTCAATTTTAATTTTCAATTTGTAATTTTCAGTTTTATTAAACATCTTATGAGTTATCATGCTTTTAAAAGCACTCTTTAATTCTTGATTTATGTCTTTATTATCATTCCTTTCGACACATCTCTATAAAAACTATTTCATCACAAAGTTTTATAGTCTCTTTTCAAGAATATTTAACAAAACTTCTTACTTAATATTTTTCATCAAACCAAAAATATTTTAAACTGCATATTACACTTATCTCAACAAATCTGCTTCCATTTTTCTTCTTTTTCTATTTCCATCATAAATTTTTTCATCTTTTTTTCCATTTTTCAATTTTAATTTTCAATTTGTAATTTTCAGTTTTATTAAACATCTTATGAGTTATCATGCTTTTAAAAACACTCTTTAATTCTTTTATGTCTTTATTATCATTCCTTTCTACACATCTCTATAAAAACGTTTTCATCACAAAGTTTTATAGTCTCTTTTCAAGAATATTTAACAAAACTTCTTACTTAATATTTTTCATCAAACCAAAAATATTTTAAACTGCATATTACACTTATCTCAACAAATCTGCTTCCATTTTTCTTCTTTTTCTATTTCCATCATAAATTTTTTCATCTTTTTTTTCCATTTTTCAATTTTAATTTTCAATTTGTAATTTTCAGTTTTATTAAACATCTTATGAGTTATCATGCTTTTAAAAGCACTCTTTAATTCTTGATTTATGTCTTTATTATCATTCCTTTCGACACATCTCTATAAAAACTTTTTCATCACAAAGTTTTATAGTCTCTTTTCAAGAATATTTAACAAAACTTCTTACTTAATATTTTTCATCAAACCAAAAATATTTTAAACTGCATATTACACTTATCTCAACAAATCTGCTTCCATTTTTCTTCTTTTTCTATTTCCATCATAAATTTTTTCATCTTTTTTTCCATTTTTCAATTTTAATTTTCAATTTGTAATTTTCAGTTTTATTAAACATCTTATGAGTTATCATGCTTTTAAAAGCACTCTTTAATTCTTGATTTATGTCTTTATTATCATTCCTTTCGACACATCTCTATAAAAACGTTTTCATCACAAAGTTTTATAGTCTCTTTTCAAGAATATTTAACAAAACTTCTTACTTAATATTTTTCATCAAACCAAAAATATTTTAAACTGCATATTACACTTATCTCAACAAATCTGCTTCCATTTTTCTTCTTTTTCTATTTCCATCATAAATTTTTTCATCTTTTTTTCCATTTTTCAATTTTAATTTTCAATTTGTAATTTTCAGTTTTATTAAACATCTTATGAGTTATCATGCTTTTAAAAGCACTCTTTAATTCTTGATTTATGTCTTTATTATCATTCCTTTCGACACATCTCTATAAAAACGTTTTCATCACAAAGTTTTATAGTCTCTTTTCAAGAATATTTAACAAAACTTCTTACTTAATATTTTTCATCAAACCAAAAATATTTTAAACTGCATATTACACTTATCTCAACAAATCTGCTTCCATTTTTCTTCTTTTTCTATTTCCATCATAAATTTTTTCATCTTTTTTTCCATTTTTCAATTTTAATTTTCAATTTGTAATTTTCAGTTTTATTAAACATCTTATGAGTTATCATGCTTTTAAAAACACTCTTTAATTCTTTTATGTCTTTATTATCATTCCTTTCTACACATCCTAATTAAAATGTATTTCATCACAAAGTTTTATAGTCTCTTTTCAAGAATATTTAACAAAACTTCTTACTTAATATTTTTCATCAAACCAAAAATATTTTAAACTGCATATTACACTTATCTCAACAAATCTGCTTCCATTTTTCTTCTTTTTCTATTTCCATCATAAATTTTTTCATCTTTTTTTTCCATTTTTCAATTTTAATTTTCAATTTGTAATTTTCAGTTTTATTAAACATCTTATGAGTTATCATGCTTTTAAAAACACTCTTTAATTCTTTTATGTCTTTATTATCATTCCTTTCTACACATCCTAATTAAAAACTATTTCATCACAAAGTTTTATAGTCTCTTTTCAAGAATATTTAACAAAACTTCTTACTTAATATTTTTCATCAAACCAAAAATATTTTAAACTGCATATTACACTTATCTCAACAAATCTGCTTCCATTTTTCTTCTTTTTCTATTTCCATCATAAATTTTTTCATCTTTTTTTTCCATTTTTCAATTTTAATTTTCAATTTGTAATTTTCAGTTTTATTAAACATCTTATGAGTTATCATGCTTTTAAAAGCACTCTTTAATTCTTGATTTATGTCTTTATTATCATTCCTTTCTACACATCCTAATTAAAAACTATTTCATCACGAAGTTTTATAGTCTCTTTTCAAGAATATTTAACAAAACTTCTTACTTAATATTTTTCATCAAACCAAAAATATTTTAAACTGCATATTACACTTATCTCAACAAATCTGCTTCCATTTTTCTTCTTTTTCTATTTCCATCATAAATTTTTTCATCTTTTTTTCCATTTTTCAATTTTAATTTTCAATTTGTAATTTTCAGTTTTATTAAACATCTTATGAGTTATCATGCTTTTAAAAACACTCTTTAATTCTTTTATGTCTTTATTATCATTCCTTTCTACACATCTCTATAAAAACGTTTTCATCACAAAGTTTTATAGTCTCTTTTCAAGAATATTTAACAAAACTTCTTACTTAATATTTTTCATCAAACCAAAAATATTTTAAACTGCATATTACACTTATCTCAACAAATCTGCTTCCATTTTTCTTCTTTTTCTATTTCCATCATAAATTTTTTCATCTTTTTTTCCATTTTTCAATTTTAATTTTCAATTTGTAATTTTCAGTTTTATTAAACATCTTATGAGTTATCATGCTTTTAAAAGCACTCTTTAATTCTTGATTTATGTCTTTATTATCATTCCTTTCTACACATCCTAATTAAAAACTATTTCATCACGAAGTTTTATAGTCTCTTTTCAAGAATATTTAACAAAACTTCTTACTTAATATTTTTCATCAAACCAAAAATATTTTAAACTGCATATTACACTTATCTCAACAAATCTGCTTCCATTTTTCTTCTTTTTCTATTTCCATCATAAATTTTTTCATCTTTTTTTCCATTTTTCAATTTTAATTTTCAATTTGTAATTTTCAGTTTTATTAAACATCTTATGAGTTATCATGCTTTTAAAAGCACTCTTTAATTCTTGATTTATGTCTTTATTATCATTCCTTTCGACACATCTCTATAAAAACGTTTTCATCACAAAGTTTTATAGTCTCTTTTCAAGAATATTTAACAAAACTTCTTACTTAATATTTTTCATCAAACCAAAAATATTTTAAACTGCATATTACACTTATCTCAACAAATCTGCTTCCATTTTTCTTCTTTTTCTATTTCCATCATAAATTTTTTCATCTTTTTTTCCATTTTTCAATTTTAATTTTCAATTTGTAATTTTCAGTTTTATTAAACATCTTATGAGTTATCATGCTTTTAAAAGCACTCTTTAATTCTTGATTTATGTCTTTATTATCATTCCTTTCTACACATCCTAATTAAAAACTATTTCATCGCGAAGTTTTATAGTCTCTTTTCAAGAATATTTAACAAAACTTCTTACTTAATATTTTTCATCAAACCAAAAATATTTTAAACTGCATATTACACTTATCTCAACAAATCTGCTTCCATTTTTCTTCTTTTTCTATTTCCATCATAAATTTTTTCATCTTTTTTTTCCATTTTTCAATTTTAATTTTCAATTTGTAATTTTCAGTTTTATTAAACATCTTATGAGTTATCATGCTTTTAAAAACACTCTTTAATTCTTTTATGTCTTTATTATCATTCCTTTCTACACATCCTAATTAAAAACTATTTCATCACAAAGTTTTATAGTCTCTTTTCAAGAATATTTAACAAAACTTCTTACTTAATATTTTTCATCAAACCAAAAATATTTTAAACTGCATATTACACTTATCTCAACAAATCTGCTTCCATTTTTCTTCTTTTTCTATTTCCATCATAAATTTTTTCATCTTTTTTTTCCATTTTTCAATTTTAATTTTCAATTTGTAATTTTCAGTTTTATTAAACATCTTATGAGTTATCATGCTTTTAAAAGCACTCTTTAATTCTTGATTTATGTCTTTATTATCATTCCTTTCTACACATCCTAATTAAAAACTATTTCATCACGAAGTTTTATAGTCTCTTTTCAAGAATATTTAACAAAACTTCTTACTTAATATTTTTCATCAAACCAAAAATATTTTAAACTGCATATTACACTTATCTCAACAAATCTGCTTCCATTTTTCTTCTTTTTCTATTTCCATCATAAATTTTTTCATCTTTTTTTCCATTTTTCAATTTTAATTTTCAATTTGTAATTTTCAGTTTTATTAAACATCTTATGAGTTATCATGCTTTTAAAAACACTCTTTAATTCTTTTATGTCTTTATTATCATTCCTTTCTACACATCTCTATAAAAACGTTTTCATCACAAAGTTTTATAGTCTCTTTTCAAGAATATTTAACAAAACTTCTTACTTAATATTTTTCATCAAACCAAAAATATTTTAAACTGCATATTACACTTATCTCAACAAATCTGCTTCCATTTTTCTTCTTTTTCTATTTCCATCATAAATTTTTTCATCTTTTTTTCCATTTTTCAATTTTAATTTTCAATTTGTAATTTTCAGTTTTATTAAACATCTTATGAGTTATCATGCTTTTAAAAGCACTCTTTAATTCTTGATTTATGTCTTTATTATCATTCCTTTCTACACATCCTAATTAAAAACTATTTCATCACGAAGTTTTATAGTCTCTTTTCAAGAATATTTAACAAAACTTCTTACTTAATATTTTTCATCAAACCAAAAATATTTTAAACTGCATATTACACTTATCTCAACAAATCTGCTTCCATTTTTCTTCTTTTTCTATTTCCATCATAAATTTTTTCATCTTTTTTTCCATTTTTCAATTTTAATTTTCAATTTGTAATTTTCAGTTTTATTAAACATCTTATGAGTTATCATGCTTTTAAAAGCACTCTTTAATTCTTGATTTATGTCTTTATTATCATTCCTTTCGACACATCTCTATAAAAACGTTTTCATCACAAAGTTTTATAGTCTCTTTTCAAGAATATTTAACAAAACTTCTTACTTAATATTTTTCATCAAACCAAAAATATTTTAAACTGCATATTACACTTATCTCAACAAATCTGCTTCCATTTTTCTTCTTTTTCTATTTCCATCATAAATTTTTTCATCTTTTTTTCCATTTTTCAATTTTAATTTTCAATTTGTAATTTTCAGTTTTATTAAACATCTTATGAGTTATCATGCTTTTAAAAGCACTCTTTAATTCTTGATTTATGTCTTTATTATCATTCCTTTCTACACATCCTAATTAAAAACTATTTCATCGCGAAGTTTTATAGTCTCTTTTCAAGAATATTTAACAAAACTTCTTACTTAATATTTTTCATCAAACCAAAAATATTTTAAACTGCATATTACACTTATCTCAACAAATCTGCTTCCATTTTTCTTCTTTTTCTATTTCCATCATAAATTTTTTCATCTTTTTTTCCATTTTTCAATTTTAATTTTCAATTTGTAATTTTCAGTTTTATTAAACATCTTATGAGTTATCATGCTTTTAAAAGCACTCTTTAATTCTTGATTTATGTCTTTATTATCATTCCTTTCTACACATCCTAATTAAAAACTATTTCATCACAAAGTTTTATAGTCTCTTTTCAAGAATATTTAACAAAACTTCTTACTTAATATTTTTCATCAAACCAAAAATATTTTAAACTGCATATTACACTTATCTCAACAAATCTGCTTCCATTTTTCTTCTTTTTCTATTTCCATCATAAATTTTTTCATCTTTTTTTTCCATTTTTCAATTTTAATTTTCAATTTGTAATTTTCAGTTTTATTAAACATCTTATGAGTTATCATGCTTTTAAAAACACTCTTTAATTCTTTTATGTCTTTATTATCATTCCTTTCTACACATCCTAATTAAAAACTATTTCATCGCGAAGTTTTATAGTCTCTTTTCAAGAATATTTAACAAAACTTCTTACTTAATATTTTTCATCAAACCAAAAATATTTTAAACTGCATATTACACTTATCTCAACAAATCTGCTTCCATTTTTCTTCTTTTTCTATTTCCATCATAAATTTTTTCATCTTTTTTTCCATTTTTCAATTTTAATTTTCAATTTGTAATTTTCAGTTTTATTAAACATCTTATGAGTTATCATGCTTTTAAAAACACTCTTTAATTCTTTTATGTCTTTATTATCATTCCTTTCTACACATCCTAATTAAAAACTATTTCATCGCGAAGTTTTATAGTCTCTTTTCAAGAATATTTAACAAAACTTCTTACTTAATATTTTTCATCAAACCAAAAATATTTTAAACTGCATATTACACTTATCTCAACAAATCTGCTTCCATTTTTCTTCTTTTTCTATTTCCATCATAAATTTTTTCATCTTTTTTTCCATTTTTCAATTTTAATTTTCAATTTGTAATTTTCAGTTTTATTAAACATCTTATGAGTTATCATGCTTTTAAAAGCACTCTTTAATTCTTGATTTATGTCTTTATTATCATTCCTTTCTACACATCCTAATTAAAAACTATTTCATCACGAAGTTTTATAGTCTCTTTTCAAGAATATTTAACAAAACTTCTTACTTAATATTTTTCATCAAACCAAAAATATTTTAAACTGCATATTACACTTATCTCAACAAATCTGCTTCCATTTTTCTTCTTTTTCTATTTCCATCATAAATTTTTTCATCTTTTTTTTCCATTTTTCAATTTTAATTTTCAATTTGTAATTTTCAGTTTTATTAAACATCTTATGAGTTATCATGCTTTTAAAAACACTCTTTAATTCTTTTATGTCTTTATTATCATTCCTTTCTACACATCCTAATTAAAAACTATTTCATCACGAAGTTTTATAGTCTCTTTTCAAGAATATTTAACAAAACTTCTTACTTAATATTTTTCATCAAACCAAAAATATTTTAAACTGCATATTACACTTATCTCAACAAATCTGCTTCCATTTTTCTTCTTTTTATTTCCATTATAAATTTTTTCATCTTTTTTTTCCATTTTTCAATTTTAATTTTCAATTTGTAATTTTCAGTTTTATTAAACATCTTATGAGTTATCATGCTTTTAAAAACACTCTTTAATTCTTTTATGTCTTTATTATCATTCCTTTCTACACATCTCTGTAAAAACTATTTCATCACAAAGTTTTATAGTCTCTTTTCAAGAATATTTAACAAAACTTCTTACTTAATATTTTTCATCAAACCAAAAATATTTTAAACTGCATATTACACTTATCTCAACAAATCTGCTTCCATTTTTCTTCTTTTTCTATTTCCATTATAAATTTTTTCATCTTTTTTTTCCATTTTTCAATTTTAATTTTCAATTTGTAATTTTCAGTTTTATTAAACATCTTATGAGTTATCATGCTTTTAAAAGCACTCTTTAATTCTTTTATGTCTTTATTATCATTCCTTTCTACACATCCTAATTAAAAACTATTTCATCACGAAGTTTTATAGTCTCTTTTCAAGAATATTTAACAAAACTTCTTACTTAATATTTTTCATCAAACCAAAAATATTTTAAACTGCATATTACACTTATCTCAACAAATCTGCTTCCATTTTTCTTCTTTTTCTATTTCCATCATAAATTTTTTCATCTTTTTTTCCATTTTTCAATTTTAATTTTCAATTTGTAATTTTCAGTTTTATTAAACATCTTATGAGTTATCATGCTTTTAAAAGCACTCTTTAATTCTTGATTTATGTCTTTATTATCATTCCTTTCGACACATCTCTATAAAAACGTTTTCATCACAAAGTTTTATAGTCTCTTTTCAAGAATATTTAACAAAACTTCTTACTTAATATTTTTCATCAAACCAAAAATATTTTAAACTGCATATTACACTTATCTCAACAAATCTGCTTCCATTTTTCTTCTTTTTCTATTTCCATCATAAATTTTTTCATCTTTTTTTCCATTTTTCAATTTTAATTTTCAATTTGTAATTTTCAGTTTTATTAAACATCTTATGAGTTATCATGCTTTTAAAAACACTCTTTAATTCTTTTATGTCTTTATTATCATTCCTTTCTACACATCCTAATTAAAAACTATTTCATCGCGAAGTTTTATAGTCTCTTTTCAAGAATATTTAACAAAACTTCTTACTTAATATTTTTCATCAAACCAAAAATATTTTAAACTGCATATTACACTTATCTCAACAAATCTGCTTCCATTTTTCTTCTTTTTCTATTTCCATCATAAATTTTTTCATCTTTTTTTCCATTTTTCAATTTTAATTTTCAATTTGTAATTTTCAGTTTTATTAAACATCTTATGAGTTATCATGCTTTTAAAAGCACTCTTTAATTCTTTTATGTCTTTATTATCATTCCTTTCGACACATCTCTATAAAAACTATTTCATCACAAAGTTTTATAGTCTCTTTTCAAGAATATTTAACAAAACTTCTTACTTAATATTTTTCATCAAACCAAAAATATTTTAAACTGCATATTACACTTATCTCAACAAATCTGCTTCCATTTTTCTTCTTTTTCTATTTCCATCATAAATTTTTTCATCTTTTTTTCCATTTTTCAATTTTAATTTTCAATTTGTAATTTTCAGTTTTATTAAACATCTTATGAGTTATCATGCTTTTAAAAACACTCTTTAATTCTTGATTTATGTCTTTATTATCATTCCTTTCGACACATCTCTATAAAAACGTTTTCATCACAAAGTTTTATAGTCTCTTTTCAAGAATATTTAACAAAACTTCTTACTTAATATTTTTCATCAAACCAAAAATATTTTAAACTGCATATTACACTTATCTCAACAAATCTGCTTCCATTTTTCTTCTTTTTCTATTTCCATCATAAATTTTTTCATCTTTTTTTCCATTTTTCAATTTTAATTTTCAATTTGTAATTTTCAGTTTTATTAAACATCTTATGAGTTATCATGCTTTTAAAAGCACTCTTTAATTCTTTTATGTCTTTATTATCATTCCTTTCGACACATCTCTATAAAAACTATTTCATCACAAAGTTTTATAGTCTCTTTTCAAGAATATTTAACAAAACTTCTTACTTAATATTTTTCATCAAACCAAAAATATTTTAAACTGCATATTACACTTATCTCAACAAATCTGCTTCCATTTTTCTTCTTTTTCTATTTCCATCATAAATTTTTTCATCTTTTTTTCCATTTTTCAATTTTAATTTTCAATTTGTAATTTTCAGTTTTATTAAACATCTTATGAGTTATCATGCTTTTAAAAACACTCTTTAATTCTTTTATGTCTTTATTATCATTCCTTTCGACACATCTCTATAAAAACTATTTCATCACAAAGTTTTATAGTCTCTTTTCAAGAATATTTAACAAAACTTCTTACTTAATATTTTTCATCAAACCAAAAATATTTTAAACTGCATATTACACTTATCTCAACAAATCTGCTTCCATTTTTCTTCTTTTTCTATTTCCATCATAAATTTTTTCATCTTTTTTTCCATTTTTCCATTTTAATTTTCAATTTGTAATTTTCAGTTTTATTAAACATCTTATGAGTTATCATGCTTTTAAAAGCACTCTTTAATTCTTTTATGTCTTTATTATCATTCCTTTCGACACATCTCTATAAAAACTATTTCATCACGAAGTTTTATAGTCTCTTTTCAAGAATATTTAACAAAACTTCTTACTTAATATTTTTCATCAAACCAAAAATATTTTAAACTGCATATTACACTTATCTCAACAAATCTGCTTCCATTTTTCTTCTTTTTCTATTTCCATCATAAATTTTTTCATCTTTTTTTCCATTTTTCAATTTTAATTTTCAATTTGTAATTTTCAGTTTTATTAAACATCTTATGAGTTATCATGCTTTTAAAAACACTCTTTAATTCTTTTATGTCTTTATTATCATTCCTTTCGACACATCTCTATAAAAACTATTTCATCACAAAGTTTTATAGTCTCTTTTCAAGAATATTTAACAAAACTTCTTACTTAATATTTTTCATCAAACCAAAAATATTTTAAACTGCATATTACACTTATCTCAACAAATCTGCTTCCATTTTTCTTCTTTTTCTATTTCCATCATAAATTTTTTCATCTTTTTTTCCATTTTTCAATTTTAATTTTCAATTTGTAATTTTCAGTTTTATTAAACATCTTATGAGTTATCATGCTTTTAAAAACACTCTTTAATTCTTTTATGTCTTTATTATCATTCCTTTCGACACATCTCTATAAAAACTATTTCATCACGAAGTTTTATAGTCTCTTTTCAAGAATATTTAACAAAACTTCTTACTTAATATTTTTCATCAAACCAAAAATATTTTAAACTGCATATTACACTTATCTCAACAAATCTGCTTCCATTTTTCTTCTTTTTCTATTTCCATCATAAATTTTTTCATCTTTTTTTCCATTTTTCAATTTTAATTTTCAATTTGTAATTTTCAGTTTTATTAAACATCTTATGAGTTATCATGCTTTTAAAAACACTCTTTAATTCTTTTATGTCTTTATTATCATTCCTTTCGACACATCTCTATAAAAACTATTTCATCACGAAGTTTTATAGTCTCTTTTCAAGAATATTTAACAAAACTTCTTACTTAATATTTTTCATCAAACCAAAAATATTTTAAACTGCATATTACACTTATCTCAACAAATCTGCTTCCATTTTTCTTCTTTTTCTATTTCCATCATAAATTTTTTCATCTTTTTTTCCATTTTTCAATTTTAATTTTCAATTTGTAATTTTCAGTTTTATTAAACATCTTATGAGTTATCATGCTTTTAAAAGCACTCTTTAATTCTTTTATGTCTTTATTATCATTCCTTTCGACACATCTCTATAAAAACTATTTCATCACAAAGTTTTATAGTCTCTTTTCAAGAATATTTAACAAAACTTCTTACTTAATATTTTTCATCAAACCAAAAATATTTTAAACTGCATATTACACTTATCTCAACAAATCTGACTCCATTTTTTTTTCTTCTTTTTATTTCCATTATAAATTTTTTCATCTTTTTTTCCATTTTTCAATTTTAATTTTCAATTTGTAATTTTCAGTTTTATTAAACATCTTATGAGTTATCATGCTTTTAAAAGCACTCTTTAATTCTTGATTTATGTCTTTATTATCATTCCTTTCGACACATCTCTATAAAAACTATTTCATCACAAAGTTTTATAGTCTCTTTTCAAGAATATTTAACAAAACTTCTTACTTAATATTTTTCATCAAACCAAAAATATTTTAAACTGCATATTACACTTATCTCAACAAATCTGCTTCCATTTTTCTTCTTTTTCTATTTCCATCATAAATTTTTTCATCTTTTTTTCCATTTTTCAATTTTAATTTTCAATTTGTAATTTTCAGTTTTATTAAACATCTTATGAGTTATCATGCTT
>CAMPDV010006100.1:0-23050 GCA_946699065.1 Loxodes magnus | reverse complement strand
TCTTCACTTTTCAATAGGCTAACTTTCATCTACAAGCATATCTTGACAAACCGAATATAGATTCGTGTTAGTTATATTATTACTAACATTTTGGATATTCTAACTTGTATTTTAGTGCTTGCTACGAAAACTTATCATTAGATATTCTTTTCTTACTTTACTTCTTCACTTTTCAATAGGCTAACTTTCATCTACAAGCATATCTTGACAAACCGAATATAGATTCGTGTTAGTTATATTATTACTAACATTTTGGATATTCTAACTTGTATTTTAGTGCTTGCTACGAAAACTTATCATTAGATATTCTTTTCTTACTTTACTTCTTCACTTTTCAATAGGCTAACTTTCATCTACAAGCATATCTTGACAAACCGAATATAGATTCGTGTTAGTTATATTATTACTAACATTTTGGATATTCTAACTTATATTTTAGTTCTTGCTACGAAAACTTATCATTAGATATTCTTTTCTTACTTTACTTCTTCACTTTTCAATAGGCTAACTTTCATCTACAAGCATATCTTGACAAACCGAATATAGATTCGTGTTAGTTATATTATTACTAACATTTTGGATATTCTAACTTATATTTTAGTTCTTGCTACGAAAACTTATCATTAGATATTCTTTTCTTACTTTACTTCTTCACTTTTCAATAGGCTAACTTTCATCTACAAGCATATCTTGACAAACCGAATATAGATTCGTGTTAGTTATATTATTACTAACATTTTGGATATTCTAACTTGTATTTTAGTGCTTGCTACGAAAACTTATCATTAGATATTCTTTTCTTACTTTACTTCTTCACTTTTCAATAGGCTAACTTTCATCTACAAGCATATCTTGACAAACCGAATATAGATTCGTGTTAGTTATATTATTACTAACATTTTGGATATTCTAACTTGTATTTTAGTGCTTGCTACGAAAACTTATCATTAGATATTCTTTTCTTACTTTACTTCTTCACTTTTCAATAGGCTAACTTTCATCTACAAGCATATCTTGACAAACCGAATATAGATTCGTGTTAGTTATATTATTACTAACATTTTGGATATTCTAACTTATATTTTAGTTCTTGCTACGAAAACTTATCATTAGATATTCTTTTCTTACTTTACTTCTTCACTTTTCAATAGGCTAACTTTCATCTACAAGCATATCTTGACAAACCGAATATAGATTCGTGTTAGTTATATTATTACTAACATTTTGGATATTCTAACTTATATTTTAGTGCTTGCTACGAAAACTTATCATTAGATATTCTTTTCTTACTTTACTTCTTCACTTTTCAATAGGCTAACTTTCATCTACAAGCATATCTTGACAAACCGAATATAGATTCGTGTTAGTTATATTATTACTAACATTTTGGATATTCTAACTTATATTTTAGTTCTTGCTACGAAAACTTATCATTAGATATTCTTTTCTTACTTTACTTCTTCACTTTTCAATAGGCTAACTTTCATCTACAAGCATATCTTGACAAACCGAATATAGATTCGTGTTAGTTATATTATTACTAACATTTTGGATATTCTAACTTATATTTTAGTTCTTGCTACGAAAACTTATCATTAGATATTCTTTTCTTACTTTACTTCTTCACTTTTCAATAGGCTAACTTTCATCTACAAGCATATCTTGACAAACCGAATATAGATTCGTGTTAGTTATATTATTACTAACATTTTGGATATTCTAACTTGTATTTTAGTGCTTGCTACGAAAACTTATCATTAGATATTCTTTTCTTACTTTACTTCTTCACTTTTCAATAGGCTAACTTTCATCTACAAGCATATCTTGACAAACCGAATATAGATTCGTGTTAGTTATATTATTACTAACATTTGGATATTCTAACTTATATTTTAGTGCTTGCTACGAAAACTTATCATTAGATATTCTTTTCTTACTTTACTTCTTCACTTTTCAATAGGCTAACTTTCATCTACAAGCATATCTTGACAAACCGAATATAGATTCGTGTTAGTTATATTATTACTAACATTTTGGATATTCTAACTTATATTTTAGTGCTTGCTACGAAAACTTATCATTAGATATTCTTTTCTTACTTTACTTCTTCACTTTTCAATAGGCTAACTTTCATCTACAAGCATATCTTGACAAACCGAATATAGATTCGTGTTAGTTATATTATTACTAACATTTTGGATATTCTAACTTATATTTTAGTGCTTGCTACGAAAACTTATCATTAGATATTCTTTTCTTACTTTACTTCTTCACTTTTCAATAGGCTAACTTTCATCTACAAGCATATCTTGACAAACCGAATATAGATTCGTGTTAGTTATATTATTACTAACATTTTGGATATTCTAACTTATATTTTAGTGCTTGCTACGAAAACTTATCATTAGATATTCTTTTCTTACTTTACTTCTTCACTTTTCAATAGGCTAACTTTCATCTACAAGCATATCTTGACAAACCGAATATAGATTCGTGTTAGTTATATTATTACTAACATTTTGGATATTCTAACTTATATTTTAGTGCTTGCTACGAAAACTTATCATTAGATATTCTTTTCTTACTTTACTTCTTCACTTTTCAATAGGCTAACTTTCATCTACAAGCATATCTTGACAAACCGAATATAGATTCGTGTTAGTTATATTATTACTAACATTTTGGATATTCTAACTTATATTTTAGTTCTTGCTACGAAAACTTATCATTAGATATTCTTTTCTTACTTTACTTCTTCACTTTTCAATAGGCTAACTTTCATCTACAAGCATATCTTGACAAACCGAATATAGATTCGTGTTAGTTATATTATTACTAACATTTTGGATATTCTAACTTATATTTTAGTGCTTGCTACGAAAACTTATCATTAGATATTCTTTTCTTACTTTACTTCTTCACTTTTCAATAGGCTAACTTTCATCTACAAGCATATCTTGACAAACCGAATATAGATTCGTGTTAGTTATATTATTACTAACATTTTGGATATTCTAACTTATATTTTAGTTCTTGCTACGAAAACTTATCATTAGATATTCTTTTCTTACTTTACTTCTTCACTTTTCAATAGGCTAACTTTCATCTACAAGCATATCTTGACAAACCGAATATAGATTCGTGTTAGTTATATTATTACTAACATTTTGGATATTCTAACTTGTATTTTAGTGCTTGCTACGAAAACTTATCATTAGATATTCTTTTCTTACTTTACTTCTTCACTTTTCAATAGGCTAACTTTCATCTACAAGCATATCTTGACAAACCGAATATAGATTCGTGTTAGTTATATTATTACTAACATTTTGGATATTCTAACTTATATTTTAGTTCTTGCTACGAAAACTTATCATTAGATATTCTTTTCTTACTTTACTTCTTCACTTTTCAATAGGCTAACTTTCATCTACAAGCATATCTTGACAAACCGAATATAGATTCGTGTTAGTTATATTATTACTAACATTTTGGATATTCTAACTTGTATTTTAGTGCTTGCTACGAAAACTTATCATTAGATATTCTTTTCTTACTTTACTTCTTCACTTTTCAATAGGCTAACTTTCATCTACAAGCATATCTTGACAAACCGAATATAGATTCGTGTTAGTTATATTATTACTAACATTTTGGATATTCTAACTTATATTTTAGTTCTTGCTACGAAAACTTATCATTAGATATTCTTTTCTTACTTTACTTCTTCACTTTTCAATAGGCTAACTTTCATCTACAAGCATATCTTGACAAACCGAATATAGATTCGTGTTAGTTATATTATTACTAACATTTTGGATATTCTAACTTATATTTTAGTGCTTGCTACGAAAACTTATCATTAGATATTCTTTTCTTACTTTACTTCTTCACTTTTCAATAGGCTAACTTTCATCTACAAGCATATCTTGACAAACCGAATATAGATTCGTGTTAGTTATATTATTACTAACATTTTGGATATTCTAACTTATATTTTAGTTCTTGCTACGAAAACTTATCATTAGATATTCTTTTCTTACTTTACTTCTTCACTTTTCAATAGGCTAACTTTCATCTACAAGCATATCTTGACAAACCGAATATAGATTCGTGTTAGTTATATTATTACTAACATTTTGGATATTCTAACTTGTATTTTAGTGCTTGCTACGAAAACTTATCATTAGATATTCTTTTCTTACTTTACTTCTTCACTTTTCAATAGGCTAACTTTCATCTACAAGCATATCTTGACAAACCGAATATAGATTCGTGTTAGTTATATTATTACTAACATTTTGGATATTCTAACTTATATTTTAGTTCTTGCTACGAAAACTTATCATTAGATATTCTTTTCTTACTTTACTTCTTCACTTTTCAATAGGCTAACTTTCATCTACAAGCATATCTTGACAAACCGAATATAGATTCGTGTTAGTTATATTATTACTAACATTTTGGATATTCTAACTTGTATTTTAGTGCTTGCTACGAAAACTTATCATTAGATATTCTTTTCTTACTTTACTTCTTCACTTTTCAATAGGCTAACTTTCATCTACAAGCATATCTTGACAAACCGAATATAGATTCGTGTTAGTTATATTATTACTAACATTTTGGATATTCTAACTTGTATTTTAGTGCTTGCTACGAAAACTTATCATTAGATATTCTTTTCTTACTTTACTTCTTCACTTTTCAATAGGCTAACTTTCATCTACAAGCATATCTTGACAAACCGAATATAGATTCGTGTTAGTTATATTATTACTAACATTTTGGATATTCTAACTTATATTTTAGTGCTTGCTACGAAAACTTATCATTAGATATTCTTTTCTTACTTTACTCTTCACTTTTCTATAGGCTAACTTTCATCTACAAGCATATCTTGACAAACGAATATAGATTCGTGTTAGTTATATTATTACTAACATTTTGGATATTCTAACTTATATTTTAGTGCTTGCTACGAAAAACTTATCATTAGATATTCTTTTCTTACTTTACTTCTTCACTTTTCTATAGGCTAACTTTCATCTACAAGCATATCTTGACAAACCGAATATAGATTCGTGTTAGTTATATTATTACTAACATTTTGGATATTCTAACTTATATTTTAGTGCTTGCTACGAAAACTTATCATTAGATATTCTTTTCTTACTTTACTTCTTCACTTTTCTATAGGCTAACTTTCATCTACAAGCATATCTTGACAAACCGAATACAGATTCGTAATTAGTTATATTATTACTAACATTTTGGATATTCTAACTTATATTTTAGTGCTTGCTACGAAAACTTATCATTAGATATTCTTTTCTTACTTTACTTCTTCACTTTTCTATAGGCTAACTTTCATCTACAAGCATATCTTGACAAAACGAATATAGATTCGTGTTAGTTATATTATTACTAACATTTTGGATATTCTAACTTATATTTTAGTGCTTGCTACGAAAACTTATCATTAGATATTCTTTTCTTACTTTACTTCTTCACTTTTCAATAGGCTAACTTTCATCTACAAGCATATCTTGACAAACCGAATATAGATTCGTGTTAGTTATATTATTACTAACATTTTGGATATTCTAACTTATATTTTAGTGCTTGCTACGAAAACTTATCATTAGATATTCTTTTCTTACTTTACTTCTTCACTTTTCTATAGGCTAACTTTCATCTACAAGCATATCTTGACAAACCGAATATAGATTCGTGTTAGTTATATTATTACTAACATTTTGGATATTCTAACTTATATTTTAGTGCTTGCTACGAAAACTTATCATTAGATATTCTTTTCTTACTTTACTTCTTCACTTTTCTATAGGCTAACTTTCATCTACAAGCATATCTTGACAAACCGAATATAGATTCGTGTTAGTTATATTATTACTAACATTTTGGATATTCTAACTTATATTTTAGTGCTTGCTACGAAAACTTATCATTAGATATTCTTTTCTTACTTTACTTCTTCACTTTTCAATAGGCTAACTTTCATCTACAAGCATATCTTGACAAACCGAATACAGATTCGTGTTAGTTATATTATTACTAACATTTTGGATATTCTAACTTATATTTTAGTGCTTGCTACGAAAACTTATCATTAGATATTCTTTTCTTACTTTACTTCTTCACTTTTCTATAGGCTAACTTTCATCTACAAGCATATCTTGACAAACCGAATATAGATTCGTGTTAGTTATATTATTACTAACATTTTGGATATTCTAACTTATATTTTAGTGCTTGCTACGAAAACTTATCATTAGATATTCTTTTCTTACTTTACTTCTTCACTTTTCTATAGGCTAACTTTCATCTACAAGCATATCTTGACAAAACGAATATAGATTCGTGTTAGTTATATTATTACTAACATTTTGGATATTCTAACTTATATTTTAGTGCTTGCTACGAAAACTTATCATTAGATATTCTTTTCTTACTTTACTTCTTCACTTTTCAATAGGCTAACTTTCATCTACAAGCATATCTTGACAAAACGAATATAGATTCGTGTTAGTTATATTATTACTAACATTTTGGATATTCTAACTTATATTTTAGTGCTTGCTACGAAAACTTATCATTAGATATTCTTTTCTTACTTTACTTCTTCACTTTTCTATAGGCTAACTTTCATCTACAAGCATATCTTGACAAACCGAATATAGATTCGTGTTAGTTATATTATTACTAACATTTTGGATATTCTAACTTATATTTTAGTGCTTGCTACGAAAACTGATATTCTTTTCTTACTTTACTTCTTCACTTTTCTATAGAAATCTACAAGCATATCTTGACAAACCGAATACAGATTCGTAATTATTAGATATTCTAACTTATATTTTAGTGCTTACTTTCATTAGATATTCTTTTCTTACACTTTTCAATAGGCTAACTTTCATCTACAAGCATATCTTGACAAACCGAATATAGATTCGTGTTAGTTATATTATTACTAACATTTTGGATATTCTAACTTATATTTTAGTGCTTGCTATTTCATTAGTGCTAACTGCATATCTTGACAAAACGAATATAGATTCGTGTTAGTTATATTATTACTAACATTTTGGATATTCTAACTTATATTTTAGTGCTTGCTACGAAAACTTATCATTAGATATTCTTTTCTTACTTTACTTCTTCACTTTTCTATAGGCTAACTTTCATCTACAAGCATATCTTGACAAACCGAATATAGATTCGTGTTATTATATTATTACTAACATTTTGGATATTCTAACTTATATTTTAGTGCTTGCTACGAAAACTTATCATTAGATATTCTTTTCTTACTTTACTTCTTCACTTTTCAATAGGCTAACTTTCATCTACAAGCATATCTTGACAAACCGAATACAGATTCGTAATTATTATAATATTACTAACATTTTGGATATTCTAACTTATATTTTAGTGCTTGCTACGAAAACTTATCATTAGATATTCTTTTCTTACTTTACTTCTTCACTTTTCAATAGGCTAACTTTCATCTACAAGCATATCTTGACAAACCGAATATAGATTCGTGTTAGTTATATTATTACTAACATTTTGGATATTCTAACTTATATTTTAGTTCTTGCTACGAAAACTTATCATTAGATATTCTTTTCTTACTTTACTTCTTCACTTTTCAATAGGCTAACTTTCATCTACAAGCATATCTTGACAAAACGAATATAGATTCGTGTTAGTTATATTATTACTAACATTTTGGATATTCTAACTTATATTTTAGTGCTTGCTACGAAAACTTATCATTAGATATTCTTTTCTTACTTTACTTCTTCACTTTTCTATAGGCTAACTTTCATCTACAAGCATATCTTGACAAACCGAATATAGATTCGTGTTATTATATTATTACTAACATTTTGGATATTCTAACTTATATTTAGTGCTTGCTACGAAAACTTATCATTAGATATTCTTTTCTTACTTTACTTCTTCACTTTTCAATAGGCTAACTTTCATCTACAAGCATATCTTGACAAACCGAATATAGATTCGTGTTAGTTATATTATTACTAACATTTTGGATATTCTAACTTATATTTTAGTGCTTGCTACGAAAACTTATCATTAGATATTCTTTTCTTACTTTACTTCTTCACTTTTCTATAGGCTAACTTTCATCTACAAGCATATCTTGACAAACCGAATATAGATTCGTGTTAGTTATATTATTACTAACATTTTGGATATTCTAACTTATATTTTAGTGCTTGCTACGAAAACTTATCATTAGATATTCTTTTCTTACTTTACTTCTTCACTTTTCTATAGGCTAACTTTCATCTACAAGCATATCTTGACAAACCGAATATAGATTCGTGTTAGTTATATTATTACTAACATTTTGGATATTCTAACTTGTATTTTAGTCTACTACGAAAACTTATCATTAGATATTCTTTTCTTACTTTACTTCTTCACTTTTCAATAGGCTAACTTTCATCTACAAGCATATCTTGACAAACCGAATATAGATTCGTGTTAGTTATATTATTACTAACATTTTGGATATTCTAACTTGTATTTTAGTGCTTGCTACGAAAACTTATCATTAGATATTCTTTTCTTACTTTACTTCTTCACTTTTCAATAGGCTAACTTTCATCTACAAGCATATCTTGACAAACCGAATATAGATTCGTGTTAGTTATATTATTACTAACATTTTGGATATTCTAACTTATATTTTAGTTCTTGCTACGAAAACTTATCATTAGATATTCTTTTCTTACTTTACTTCTTCACTTTTCAATAGGCTAACTTTCATCTACAAGCATATCTTGACAAACCGAATATAGATTCGTGTTAGTTATATTATTACTAACATTTTGGATATTCTAACTTATATTTTAGTGCTTGCTACGAAAACTTATCATTAGATATTCTTTTCTTACTTTACTTCTTCACTTTTCTATAGGCTAACTTTCATCTACAAGCATATCTTGACAAACCGAATATAGATTCGTGTTACTTACTTTTCTATTAACTTATCTAACATTTTGGATATAGATCTAAGTTATATTTTACTGCTTTTGCTATTCGAAATATTTATGCTTTAGAAATTATATTATTACTTTACTTTTCATTTTCAATAGGCTAACTTTCATCTACGAAAACTTATCATTAGATATTCGACTTTATTCTTCACTTTTCTATAGAACTTTCATCTACAAGTATCTTGACAAAACGAATTAGTTGTTAGTTATATTATTACTATTTTGGATATTCTAACTTATATTTTAGTGCTTGCTACGAAAACTTATCATTAGATATTCTTTTCTTACTTTACTTCTTCACTTTTCTATAGGCTAACTTTCATCTACAAGCATATCTTGACGAAAACTTATCATTAGATATCATTAGATATTCTTTTCTTACTTTACTTCTTCACTTTTCAATAGGCTAACTTTCATCTACAAGCATATCTTGACAAACCGAATATAGATTCGTGTTAGTTATATTATTACTAACATTTTGGATATTCTAACTTATATTTTAGTTCTTGCTACGAAAACTTATCATTAGATATTCTTTTCTTACTTTACTTCTTCACTTTTCAATAGGCTAACTTTCATCTACAAGCATATCTTGACAAACCGAATATAGATTCGTGTTAGTTATATTATTACTAACATTTTGGATATTCTAACTTATATTTTAGTTCTTGCTACGAAAACTTATCATTAGATATTCTTTTCTTACTTTACTTCTTCACTTTTCAATAGGCTAACTTTCATCTACAAGCATATCTTGACAAACCGAATATAGATTCGTGTTAGTTATATTATTACTAACATTTTGGATATTCTAACTTATATTTTAGTGCTTGCTACGAAAACTTATCATTAGATATTCTTTTCTTACTTTACTTCTTCACTTTTCAATAGGCTAACTTTCATCTACAAGCATATCTTGACAAACCGAATATAGATTCGTGTTAGTTATATTATTACTAACATTTTGGATATTCTAACTTATATTTTAGTTCTTGCTACGAAAACTTATCATTAGATATTCTTTTCTTACTTTACTTCTTCACTTTTCAATAGGCTAACTTTCATCTACAAGCATATCTTGACAAACCGAATATAGATTCGTGTTAGTTATATTATTACTAACATTTTGGATATTCTAACTTATATTTTAGTGCTTGCTACGAAAACTTATCATTAGATATTCTTTTCTTACTTTACTTCTTCACTTTTCAATAGGCTAACTTTCATCTACAAGCATATCTTGACAAACCGAATATAGATTCGTGTTAGTTATATTATTACTAACATTTTGGATATTCTAACTTATATTTTAGTTCTTGCTACGAAAACTTATCATTAGATATTCTTTTCTTACTTTACTTCTTCACTTTTCAATAGGCTAACTTTCATCTACAAGCATATCTTGACAAACCGAATATAGATTCGTGTTAGTTATATTATTACTAACATTTTGGATATTCTAACTTATATTTTAGTGCTTGCTACGAAAACTTATCATTAGATATTCTTTTCTTACTTTACTTCTTCACTTTTCAATAGGCTAACTTTCATCTACAAGCATATCTTGACAAACCGAATATAGATTCGTGTTAGTTATATTATTACTAACATTTTGGATATTCTAACTTATATTTTAGTTCTTGCTACGAAAACTTATCATTAGATATTCTTTTCTTACTTTACTTCTTCACTTTTCAATAGGCTAACTTTCATCTACAAGCATATCTTGACAAACCGAATATAGATTCGTGTTAGTTATATTATTACTAACATTTTGGATATTCTAACTTATATTTTAGTGCTTGCTACGAAAACTTATCATTAGATATTCTTTTCTTACTTTACTTCTTCACTTTTCAATAGGCTAACTTTCATCTACAAGCATATCTTGACAAACCGAATATAGATTCGTGTTAGTTATATTATTACTAACATTTTGGATATTCTAACTTATATTTTAGTTCTTGCTACGAAAACTTATCATTAGATATTCTTTTCTTACTTTACTTCTTCACTTTTCAATAGGCTAACTTTCATCTACAAGCATATCTTGACAAACCGAATATAGATTCGTGTTAGTTATATTATTACTAACATTTTGGATATTCTAACTTATATTTTAGTTCTTGCTACGAAAACTTATCATTAGATATTCTTTTCTTACTTTACTTCTTCACTTTTCAATAGGCTAACTTTCATCTACAAGCATATCTTGACAAACCGAATATAGATTCGTGTTAGTTATATTATTACTAACATTTTGGATATTCTAACTTATATTTTAGTGCTTGCTACGAAAACTTATCATTAGATATTCTTTTCTTACTTTACTTCTTCACTTTTCAATAGGCTAACTTTCATCTACAAGCATATCTTGACAAACCGAATATAGATTCGTGTTAGTTATATTATTACTAACATTTTGGATATTCTAACTTATATTTTAGTGCTTGCTACGAAAACTTATCATTAGATATTCTTTTCTTACTTTACTTCTTCACTTTTCAATAGGCTAACTTTCATCTACAAGCATATCTTGACAAACCGAATATAGATTCGTGTTAGTTATATTATTACTAACATTTTGGATATTCTAACTTATATTTTAGTTCTTGCTACGAAAACTTATCATTAGATATTCTTTTCTTACTTTACTTCTTCACTTTTCAATAGGCTAACTTTCATCTACAAGCATATCTTGACAAACCGAATATAGATTCGTGTTAGTTATATTATTACTAACATTTTGGATATTCTAACTTATATTTTAGTGCTTGCTACGAAAACTTATCATTAGATATTCTTTTCTTACTTTACTTCTTCACTTTTCAATAGGCTAACTTTCATCTACAAGCATATCTTGACAAACCGAATATAGATTCGTGTTAGTTATATTATTACTAACATTTTGGATATTCTAACTTATATTTTAGTGCTTGCTACGAAAACTTATCATTAGATATTCTTTTCTTACTTTACTTCTTCACTTTTCAATAGGCTAACTTTCATCTACAAGCATATCTTGACAAACCGAATATAGATTCGTGTTAGTTATATTATTACTAACATTTTGGATATTCTAACTTATATTTTAGTTCTTGCTACGAAAACTTATCATTAGATATTCTTTTCTTACTTTACTTCTTCACTTTTCAATAGGCTAACTTTCATCTACAAGCATATCTTGACAAACCGAATATAGATTCGTGTTAGTTATATTATTACTAACATTTTGGATATTCTAACTTATATTTTAGTGCTTGCTACGAAAACTTATCATTAGATATTCTTTTCTTACTTTACTTCTTCACTTTTCAATAGGCTAACTTTCATCTACAAGCATATCTTGACAAACCGAATATAGATTCGTGTTAGTTATATTATTACTAACATTTTGGATATTCTAACTTATATTTTAGTGCTTGCTACGAAAACTTATCATTAGATATTCTTTTCTTACTTTACTTCTTCACTTTTCAATAGGCTAACTTTCATCTACAAGCATATCTTGACAAACCGAATATAGATTCGTGTTAGTTATATTATTACTAACATTTTGGATATTCTAACTTATATTTTAGTTCTTGCTACGAAAACTTATCATTAGATATTCTTTTCTTACTTTACTTCTTCACTTTTCAATAGGCTAACTTTCATCTACAAGCATATCTTGACAAACCGAATATAGATTCGTGTTAGTTATATTATTACTAACATTTTGGATATTCTAACTTATATTTTAGTTCTTGCTACGAAAACTTATCATTAGATATTCTTTTCTTACTTTACTTCTTCACTTTTCAATAGGCTAACTTTCATCTACAAGCATATCTTGACAAACCGAATATAGATTCGTGTTAGTTATATTATTACTAACATTTTGGATATTCTAACTTATATTTTAGTGCTTGCTACGAAAACTTATCATTAGATATTCTTTTCTTACTTTACTTCTTCACTTTTCAATAGGCTAACTTTCATCTACAAGCATATCTTGACAAACCGAATATAGATTCGTGTTAGTTATATTATTACTAACATTTTGGATATTCTAACTTATATTTTAGTGCTTGCTACGAAAACTTATCATTAGATATTCTTTTCTTACTTTACTTCTTCACTTTTCAATAGGCTAACTTTCATCTACAAGCATATCTTGACAAACCGAATATAGATTCGTGTTAGTTATATTATTACTAACATTTTGGATATTCTAACTTATATTTTAGTGCTTGCTACGAAAACTTATCATTAGATATTCTTTTCTTACTTTACTTCTTCACTTTTCAATAGGCTAACTTTCATCTACAAGCATATCTTGACAAACCGAATATAGATTCGTGTTAGTTATATTATTACTAACATTTTGGATATTCTAACTTATATTTTAGTGCTTGCTACGAAAACTTATCATTAGATATTCTTTTCTTACTTTACTTCTTCACTTTTCAATAGGCTAACTTTCATCTACAAGCATATCTTGACAAACCGAATATAGATTCGTGTTAGTTATATTATTACTAACATTTTGGATATTCTAACTTATATTTTAGTGCTTGCTACGAAAACTTATCATTAGATATTCTTTTCTTACTTTACTTCTTCACTTTTCAATAGGCTAACTTTCATCTACAAGCATATCTTGACAAACCGAATATAGATTCGTGTTAGTTATATTATTACTAACATTTTGGATATTCTAACTTATATTTTAGTGCTTGCTACGAAAACTTATCATTAGATATTCTTTTCTTACTTTACTTCTTCACTTTTCAATAGGCTAACTTTCATCTACAAGCATATCTTGACAAACCGAATATAGATTCGTGTTAGTTATATTATTACTAACATTTTGGATATTCTAACTTATATTTTAGTTCTTGCTACGAAAACTTATCATTAGATATTCTTTTCTTACTTTACTTCTTCACTTTTCAATAGGCTAACTTTCATCTACAAGCATATCTTGACAAACCGAATATAGATTCGTGTTAGTTATATTATTACTAACATTTTGGATATTCTAACTTATATTTTAGTGCTTGCTACGAAAACTTATCATTAGATATTCTTTTCTTACTTTACTTCTTCACTTTTCAATAGGCTAACTTTCATCTACAAGCATATCTTGACAAACCGAATATAGATTCGTGTTAGTTATATTATTACTAACATTTTGGATATTCTAACTTATATTTTAGTTCTTGCTACGAAAACTTATCATTAGATATTCTTTTCTTACTTTACTTCTTCACTTTTCAATAGGCTAACTTTCATCTACAAGCATATCTTGACAAACCGAATATAGATTCGTGTTAGTTATATTATTACTAACATTTTGGATATTCTAACTTATATTTTAGTTCTTGCTACGAAAACTTATCATTAGATATTCTTTTCTTACTTTACTTCTTCACTTTTCAATAGGCTAACTTTCATCTACAAGCATATCTTGACAAACCGAATATAGATTCGTGTTAGTTATATTATTACTAACATTTTGGATATTCTAACTTATATTTTAGTTCTTGCTACGAAAACTTATCATTAGATATTCTTTTCTTACTTTACTTCTTCACTTTTCAATAGGCTAACTTTCATCTACAAGCATATCTTGACAAACCGAATATAGATTCGTGTTAGTTATATTATTACTAACATTTTGGATATTCTAACTTATATTTTAGTTCTTGCTACGAAAACTTATCATTAGATATTCTTTTCTTACTTTACTTCTTCACTTTTCAATAGGCTAACTTTCATCTACAAGCATATCTTGACAAACCGAATATAGATTCGTGTTAGTTATATTATTACTAACATTTTGGATATTCTAACTTATATTTTAGTTCTTGCTACGAAAACTTATCATTAGATATTCTTTTCTTACTTTACTTCTTCACTTTTCAATAGGCTAACTTTCATCTACAAGCATATCTTGACAAACCGAATATAGATTCGTGTTAGTTATATTATTACTAACATTTTGGATATTCTAACTTATATTTTAGTTCTTGCTACGAAAACTTATCATTAGATATTCTTTTCTTACTTTACTTCTTCACTTTTCAATAGGCTAACTTTCATCTACAAGCATATCTTGACAAACCGAATATAGATTCGTGTTAGTTATATTATTACTAACATTTTGGATATTCTAACTTATATTTTAGTTCTTGCTACGAAAACTTATCATTAGATATTCTTTTCTTACTTTACTTCTTCACTTTTCAATAGGCTAACTTTCATCTACAAGCATATCTTGACAAACCGAATATAGATTCGTGTTAGTTATATTATTACTAACATTTTGGATATTCTAACTTATATTTTAGTTCTTGCTACGAAAACTTATCATTAGATATTCTTTTCTTACTTTACTTCTTCACTTTTCAATAGGCTAACTTTCATCTACAAGCATATCTTGACAAACCGAATATAGATTCGTGTTAGTTATATTATTACTAACATTTTGGATATTCTAACTTATATTTTAGTTCTTGCTACGAAAACTTATCATTAGATATTCTTTTCTTACTTTACTTCTTCACTTTTCAATAGGCTAACTTTCATCTACAAGCATATCTTGACAAACCGAATATAGATTCGTGTTAGTTATATTATTACTAACATTTTGGATATTCTAACTTATATTTTAGTTCTTGCTACGAAAACTTATCATTAGATATTCTTTTCTTACTTTACTTCTTCACTTTTCAATAGGCTAACTTTCATCTACAAGCATATCTTGACAAACGAATATAGATTCGTGTTAGTTATATTATTACTAACATTTTGGATATTCTAACTTGTATTTTAGTGCTTGCTACGAAAACTTATCATTAGATATTCTTTTCTTACTTTACTTCTTCACTTTTCTATAGGCTAACTTTCATCTACAAGCATATCTTGACAAACCGAATATAGATTCGTAGTTATATTATTACTAACATTTTGGATATTCTAACTTATATTTTAGTGCTTGCTACGAAAACTTATCATTAGATATTCTTTTCTTACTTTACTTCTTCACTTTTCAATAGGCTAACTTTCATCTACAAGCATATCTTGACAAACCGAATATAGATTCGTGTTAGTTATATTATTACTAACATTTTGGATATTCTAACTTATATTTTAGTGCTTGCTACGAAAACTTATCATTAGATATTCTTTTCTTACTTTACTTCTTCACTTTTCAATAGGCTAACTTTCATCTACAAGCATATCTTGACAAACCGAATATAGATTCGTGTTAGTTATATTATTACTAACATTTTGGATATTCTAACTTATATTTTAGTGCTTGCTACGAAAACTTATCATTAGATATTCTTTTCTTACTTTACTTCTTCACTTTTCAATAGGCTAACTTTCATCTACAAGCATATCTTGACAAACCGAATATAGATTCGTGTTAGTTATATTATTACTAACATTTTGGATATTCTAACTTGTATTTTAGTGCTTGCTACGAAAACTTATCATTAGATATTCTTTTCTTACTTTACTTCTTCACTTTTCAATAGGCTAACTTTCATCTACAAGCATATCTTGACAAACCGAATATAGATTCGTGTTAGTTATATTATTACTAACATTTTGGATATTCTAACTTATATTTTAGTTCTTGCTACGAAAACTTATCATTAGATATTCTTTTCTTACTTTACTTCTTCACTTTTCAATAGGCTAACTTTCATCTACAAGCATATCTTGACAAACCGAATATAGATTCGTGTTAGTTATATTATTACTAACATTTTGGATATTCTAACTTATATTTTAGTTCTTGCTACGAAAACTTATCATTAGATATTCTTTTCTTACTTTACTTCTTCACTTTTCAATAGGCTAACTTTCATCTACAAGCATATCTTGACAAACCGAATATAGATTCGTGTTAGTTATATTATTACTAACATTTTGGATATTCTAACTTATATTTTAGTTCTTGCTACGAAAACTTATCATTAGATATTCTTTTCTTACTTTACTTCTTCACTTTTCAATAGGCTAACTTTCATCTACAAGCATATCTTGACAAACCGAATATAGATTCGTGTTAGTTATATTATTACTAACATTTTGGATATTCTAACTTATATTTTAGTTCTTGCTACGAAAACTTATCATTAGATATTCTTTTCTTACTTTACTTCTTCACTTTTCAATAGGCTAACTTTCATCTACAAGCATATCTTGACAAACCGAATATAGATTCGTGTTAGTTATATTATTACTAACATTTTGGATATTCTAACTTATATTTTAGTTCTTGCTACGAAAACTTATCATTAGATATTCTTTTCTTACTTTACTTCTTCACTTTTCAATAGGCTAACTTTCATCTACAAGCATATCTTGACAAACCGAATATAGATTCGTGTTAGTTATATTATTACTAACATTTTGGATATTCTAACTTATATTTTAGTTCTTGCTACGAAAACTTATCATTAGATATTCTTTTCTTACTTTACTTCTTCACTTTTCAATAGGCTAACTTTCATCTACAAGCATATCTTGACAAACCGAATATAGATTCGTGTTAGTTATATTATTACTAACATTTTGGATATTCTAACTTGTATTTTAGTGCTTGCTACGAAAACTTATCATTAGATATTCTTTTCTTACTTTACTTCTTCACTTTTCAATAGGCTAACTTTCATCTACAAGCATATCTTGACAAACCGAATATAGATTCGTGTTAGTTATATTATTACTAACATTTTGGATATTCTAACTTGTATTTTAGTTCTTGCTACGAAAACTTATCATTAGATATTCTTTTCTTACTTTACTTCTTCACTTTTCAATAGGCTAACTTTCATCTACAAGCATATCTTGACAAACCGAATATAGATTCGTGTTAGTTATATTATTACTAACATTTTGGATATTCTAACTTATATTTTAGTTCTTGCTACGAAAACTTATCATTAGATATTCTTTTCTTACTTTACTTCTTCACTTTTCAATAGGCTAACTTTCATCTACAAGCATATCTTGACAAACCGAATATAGATTCGTGTTAGTTATATTATTACTAACATTTTGGATATTCTAACTTATATTTTAGTTCTTGCTACGAAAACTTATCATTAGATATTCTTTTCTTACTTTACTTCTTCACTTTTCAATAGGCTAACTTTCATCTACAAGCATATCTTGACAAACCGAATATAGATTCGTGTTAGTTATATTATTACTAACATTTTGGATATTCTAACTTATATTTTAGTGCTTGCTACGAAAACTTATCATTAGATATTCTTTTCTTACTTTACTTCTTCACTTTTCAATAGGCTAACTTTCATCTACAAGCATATCTTGACAAACCGAATATAGATTCGTGTTAGTTATATTATTACTAACATTTTGGATATTCTAACTTATATTTTAGTTCTTGCTACGAAAACTTATCATTAGATATTCTTTTCTTACTTTACTTCTTCACTTTTCAATAGGCTAACTTTCATCTACAAGCATATCTTGACAAACCGAATATAGATTCGTGTTAGTTATATTATTACTAACATTTTGGATATTCTAACTTATATTTTAGTGCTTGCTACGAAAACTTATCATTAGATATTCTTTTCTTACTTTACTTCTTCACTTTTCAATAGGCTAACTTTCATCTACAAGCATATCTTGACAAACCGAATATAGATTCGTGTTAGTTATATTATTACTAACATTTTGGATATTCTAACTTATATTTTAGTGCTTGCTACGAAAACTTATCATTAGATATTCTTTTCTTACTTTACTTCTTCACTTTTCAATAGGCTAACTTTCATCTACAAGCATATCTTGACAAACCGAATATAGATTCGTGTTAGTTATATTATTACTAACATTTTGGATATTCTAACTTATATTTTAGTGCTTGCTACGAAAACTTATCATTAGATATTCTTTTCTTACTTTACTTCTTCACTTTTCAATAGGCTAACTTTCATCTACAAGCATATCTTGACAAACCGAATATAGATTCGTGTTAGTTATATTATTACTAACATTTTGGATATTCTAACTTATATTTTAGTTCTTGCTACGAAAACTTATCATTAGATATTCTTTTCTTACTTTACTTCTTCACTTTTCAATAGGCTAACTTTCATCTACAAGCATATCTTGACAAACCGAATATAGATTCGTGTTAGTTATATTATTACTAACATTTTGGATATTCTAACTTATATTTTAGTTCTTGCTACGAAAACTTATCATTAGATATTCTTTTCTTACTTTACTTCTTCACTTTTCAATAGGCTAACTTTCATCTACAAGCATATCTTGACAAACCGAATATAGATTCGTGTTAGTTATATTATTACTAACATTTTGGATATTCTAACTTATATTTTAGTTCTTGCTACGAAAACTTATCATTAGATATTCTTTTCTTACTTTACTTCTTCACTTTTCAATAGGCTAACTTTCATCTACAAGCATATCTTGACAAACCGAATATAGATTCGTGTTAGTTATATTATTACTAACATTTTGGATATTCTAACTTATATTTTAGTTCTTGCTACGAAAACTTATCATTAGATATTCTTTTCTTACTTTACTTCTTCACTTTTCAATAGGCTAACTTTCATCTACAAGCATATCTTGACAAACCGAATATAGATTCGTGTTAGTTATATTATTACTAACATTTTGGATATTCTAACTTATATTTTAGTTCTTGCTACGAAAACTTATCATTAGATATTCTTTTCTTACTTTACTTCTTCACTTTTCAATAGGCTAACTTTCATCTACAAGCATATCTTGACAAACCGAATATAGATTCGTGTTAGTTATATTATTACTAACATTTTGGATATTCTAACTTATATTTTAGTTCTTGCTACGAAAACTTATCATTAGATATTCTTTTCTTACTTTACTTCTTCACTTTTCAATAGGCTAACTTTCATCTACAAGCATATCTTGACAAACCGAATATAGATTCGTGTTAGTTATATTATTACTAACATTTTGGATATTCTAACTTATATTTTAGTTCTTGCTACGAAAACTTATCATTAGATATTCTTTTCTTACTTTACTTCTTCACTTTTCAATAGGCTAACTTTCATCTACAAGCATATCTTGACAAACCGAATATAGATTCGTGTTAGTTATATTATTACTAACATTTTGGATATTCTAACTTGTATTTTAGTGCTTGCTATATCATTAGATATTCTTTTCTTACTTTACTTCTTCACTTTTCAATAGGCTAACTTTCATCTACAAGCATATCTTGACAAACCGAATATAGATTCGTGTTAGTTATATTATTACTAACATTTTGGATATTCTAACTTGTCTTGCTACGAAAACTTATCATTAGATATTCTTTTCTTCTTTACTTCTTCACTTTTCATAGGCTAACTTTCATCTACAAGCATATCTTGACAAACCGAATATAGATTCGTGTTAGTTATATTATTACTAACATTTTGGATATTCTAACTTGTATTTTAGTTCTTGCTACGAAAACTTATCATTAGATATTCTTTTCTTACTTTACTTCTTCACTTTTCAATAGGCTAACTTTCATCTACAAGCATATCTTGACAAACCGAATATAGATTCGTGTTAGTTATATTATTACTAACATTTTGGATATTCTAACTTGTATTTTAGTGCTTGCTACGAAAACTTATCATTAGATATTCTTTTCTTACTTTACTTCTTCACTTTTCAATAGGCTAACTTTCATCTACAAGCATATCTTGACAAACCGAATATAGATTCGTGTTAGTTATATTATTACTAACATTTTGGATATTCTAACTTATATTTTAGTTCTTGCTACGAAAACTTATCATTAGATATTCTTTTCTTACTTTACTTCTTCACTTTTCAATAGGCTAACTTTCATCTACAAGCATATCTTGACAAACCGAATATAGATTCGTGTTAGTTATATTATTACTAACATTTGGATATTCTAACTTATATTTTAGTTCTTGCTACGAAAACTTATCATTAGATATTCTTTTCTTACTTTACTTCTTCACTTTTCAATAGGCTAACTTTCATCTACAAGCATATCTTGACAAACCGAATATAGATTCGTGTTAGTTATATTATTACTAACATTTTGGATATTCTAACTTATATTTTAGTTCTTGCTACGAAAACTTATCATTAGATATTCTTTTCTTACTTTACTTCTTCACTTTTCAATAGGCTAACTTTCATCTACAAGCATATCTTGACAAACCGAATATAGATTCGTGTTAGTTATATTATTACTAACATTTTGGATATTCTAACTTATATTTTAGTTCTTGCTACGAAAACTTATCATTAGATATTCTTTTCTTACTTTACTTCTTCACTTTTCAATAGGCTAACTTTCATCTACAAGCATATCTTGACAAACCGAATATAGATTCGTGTTAGTTATATTATTACTAACATTTTGGATATTCTAACTTATATTTTAGTTCTTGCTACGAAAACTTATCATTAGATATTCTTTTCTTACTTTACTTCTTCACTTTTCAATAGGCTAACTTTCATCTACAAGCATATCTTGACAAACCGAATATAGATTCGTGTTAGTTATATTATTACTAACATTTTGGATATTCTAACTTATATTTTAGTTCTTGCTACGAAAACTTATCATTAGATATTCTTTTCTTACTTTACTTCTTCACTTTTCAATAGGCTAACTTTCATCTACAAGCATATCTTGACAAACCGAATATAGATTCGTGTTAGTTATATTATTACTAACATTTTGGATATTCTAACTTATATTTTAGTTCTTGCTACGAAAACTTATCATTAGATATTCTTTTCTTACTTTACTTCTTCACTTTTCAATAGGCTAACTTTCATCTACAAGCATATCTTGACAAACCGAATATAGATTCGTGTTAGTTATATTATTACTAACATTTTGGATATTCTAACTTATATTTTAGTTCTTGCTACGAAAACTTATCATTAGATATTCTTTTCTTACTTTACTTCTTCACTTTTCAATAGGCTAACTTTCATCTACAAGCATATCTTGACAAACCGAATATAGATTCGTGTTAGTTATATTATTACTAACATTTTGGATATTCTAACTTGTATTTTAGTGCTTGCTACGAAAACTTATCATTAGATATTCTTTTCTTACTTTACTTCTTCACTTTTCAATAGGCTAACTTTCATCTACAAGCATATCTTGACAAACCGAATATAGATTCGTGTTAGTTATATTATTACTAACATTTTGGATATTCTAACTTGTATTTTAGTGCTTGCTACGAAAACTTATCATTAGATATTCTTTTCTTACTTTACTTCTTCACTTTTCAATAGGCTAACTTTCATCTACAAGCATATCTTGACAAACCGAATATAGATTCGTGTTAGTTATATTATTACTAACATTTTGGATATTCTAACTTGTATTTTAGTTCTTGCTACGAAAACTTATCATTAGATATTCTTTTCTTACTTTACTTCTTCACTTTTCAATAGGCTAACTTTCATCTACAAGCATATCTTGACAAACCGAATATAGATTCGTGTTAGTTATATTATTACTAACATTTTGGATATTCTAACTTGTATTTTAGTGCTTGCTACGAAAACTTATCATTAGATATTCTTTTCTTACTTTACTTCTTCACTTTTCAATAGGCTAACTTTCATCTACAAGCATATCTTGACAAACCGAATATAGATTCGTGTTAGTTATATTATTACTAACATTTTGGATATTCTAACTTATATTTTAGTTCTTGCTACGAAAACTTATCATTAGATATTCTTTTCTTACTTTACTTCTTCACTTTTCAATAGGCTAACTTTCATCTACAAGCATATCTTGACAAACCGAATATAGATTCGTGTTAGTTATATTATTACTAACATTTTGGATATTCTAACTTATATTTTAGTTCTTGCTACGAAAACTTATCATTAGATATTCTTTTCTTACTTTACTTCTTCACTTTTCAATAGGCTAACTTTCA